>BQNB010084654.1:0-28687 GCA_026074375.1 Tanacetum coccineum | reverse complement strand
GGCAGTTTTTGTCTGTTTTTGGTCATTTAAGCTCGTTTTTAGAGGTAAAAGATATGTGTAATTAAGCACATATCAATAAACAAAAATATAGAAAATTAAAGTTGAAAAAGTAAGAATTCAAAAAGTCAAGAGGACAATAAAAGTGGGACGGAGGGAGTAGTAATTAATTGGGTAGTTAATTCTTTTAAGAATTTAATTATCAAAAATAATAAATTGAACTTTCTATGTTCTAATTAATTGTGTTATTGCAACATAATTCGTAAACGAAAGTTTGTTTTCTCAAGAAGAGAAACATAGTCTCTTTTTCTGGTAAAAGAGTGAGACTTGCTCCTCTCTCTTCTCATTGGTTGGCAAGAATAAGATAGAGTTATAATTGAATTTTTATCAATTATATTTTAAATTCACTTTCAATCTTTCATTACCCTTTTTTGGTGGTGAAATCTTTAAAAGATAAAATATTTTGTGTAACTAGAGTATATTTTATCTATAGCTACCAAAATAATGACATCTTGCACTTGTCACGATGTATGAGTTTAAACCGCAACGAGTAAAAAATTACTAGCAGGTCTTCTAGGTATTTTTCTTGGACTCGATTCATTCCTTATAGTGCTAAACACCCTTGTGGCTAGGCAGACCGATTAAGGAGGAATTGCATGCTAAAAATTCAAGTTAATGAAAGCATGGATGGCTAGTCCCTCATCTACATTAGTAGAATTTCATATACTCTATTCAATACCCAAGTACATTGCTACTTGTAGGTATTCTAAGAGAATAGGAAAGTAAATAAATCGCTATTTGCTTTCGACTGGTGATGTAACACTTACAGTGTTGACAAAACCAGTGGGAGCCTTCCGTTTTACTACTGAAAAGACATTCATGTTTGGCTGTCAAATTTAGTAGGAGCTACAAGATTTATTTCCTTGTTAGTTGCCCATATTATTTCTAGCTTGCTTTGAAATAATTCATTACTTTTCGAATATAAACGACCATTGCTTAAAGGAAGAGTGCATTTCATTTTATTAGATAACATGTTGCCTTTCTGATGTTGCTTTCCGAAACGTTGTCTATATAATAATAATCTCCAACTCCTTATTAAATGTTATGGTTTAAAATATACTCGTAATATCTATGACACTATCATATTATTTATCTAATCGAGCGCTTGTCGTATTGTTTTAGATCATGTTGTCCCATACACAAATGAGAGAAATCTTAAGTGTGTGCAAGGAACAACATATAACAATTTGATTTTGGTTTCTCTTGACCGTAAGGTAAGAAAGCTAATAAATCTACTAGGACTTAAACACACACGATGTTTGTTGCCCTATTATATTTAAATGTCAAGATATAATATATAGCTACTTCAACTTATTGACTATATGTTTTAGTCAAAATAATTATGGTTCAATTATAAAATCATAATTATGAAGTTTGAAATTAACTTGTAATTACTATTGAGCTCAAGAGTTTGTGCTCATAACTACTCTAGTTACTATAATTATGATTGCTTGTTAACACATGATTATAAAGTCCTTGAATTTATCAATGACTCATAACATAAAGTAAGTAGTAAATTTGTTATGTCTTCTTGTTAACACATAAACATGAGGTCCTTGAATTATTCAAGACTTGTAACGTATACTTGAAATGTTCTGTTTTATTGAAACACACGAACATAGAGTTATTGTACTACTCAAAGAAATATATGTTATAGCATGCGCTTGGTTTTAAAATACTTTGTATTCAATTTGGCTCGACCCAATTGATAAGTATTTGACCCAAAAAGAATTAAGTTACCTAAGGAATTCTAATGTAGTCTCACAATTCCAATACTCATAGAATACCACATTTTTATGGTATGTCTAATGTGTTGAAACAAACTATATTTACGTTGTTTGAATTTTGATGCCTTTAATTGCTCTACCTCCAAAATCTATCAAGGTTAGAAATTTACGTATGCCATAGATACATTCAATATAGTTCCAACCTAGAAGGTATTCAAGACATTATCTATTTATGGATTGGGATGAATCCCATTATGTCCTGATTAAACTTTTGAAGTTTGTTAATAACTTATGAAGCATATTATTAACAAGCGAGAGATGAGAACTATAAAATGTATTTTGTTATCCCAATTAAGAACAATTCATTGTTGCTTAAATACTAAGTATTTAGAGAATTATCTCTTCTTACAAAAGTAAGTGGGAGCATCTACACATCTTAAAGATATTAAAGAACAAAATACATAACCTTCTAAATTCACTTGTTGATGTCATATTAAGGTTTAACATAAAAATGTCAAACCAAAGTATAATGTAACTCTCATTCATAAATCTGCAAGGATGCCTCATCAATGGAGTGATATTTTAATATCAATGCTGAGGAATATAAGTTAAAGGGTCAAAGTAAACCTGCTAAACTAATAAGATGAATTATCACATATCTGATAAATGTCTTAGAACTATGAATGAAAACATGCAGTCCTTTAAAGAAAATCAATGTGTGAGCTTGATTGATCTTTCACCAAACAGTAAAATTGTAAGGTTAGAATGAGTTTCTTTTGAAGAAAGGCTCATAAGGGCAAAATTGTATACATAATAATGTCTGACTGGTGATAAGAGTTTTTAATCTTACTCAAGCAATTGACTATGATTAAATCTTTCTTTTCTACACGCATTAATTATATAAAGATAACTAATTGTCATAAATGTTTTCTTGAATCTGAAATATGGAAAATTAAGATTCACAACTCTTTCCTTTATGATTACTTTTGCGAGAACGGTGTGTAATCAAAAGGGTTATGAGTCTATATTTAGAATATGGCAATTAAATTTTATAACTCTTTCCTTATGATTACTTTTGCAAGGACGGTGTGTACTCAAAAGGGGTTATGAGTTCAAAATAATCTTTATAATGCATACAAGATAAAAGAATCCAAGTGCAGATTAGATCATGCATCTAGAAGCTGAAATCTTAGGTTTAATTACAATATAATTTTTGATTAAATTAAGATAACTCCTGAGTACACCTGACATCAAGTGAGAGCACTATGTTTATTTCTCTAAAATTCATATGTTGTGTAACAAATTGAAAGTATCATTCCATCAAAGCTTGATATTAATCCTTGAGATTGGAATGAAACATCACTTGGGAATTTAGGAAATAAAACAAACGACCTTGGAATAAATGTTTATTGAAATAAACATATGTGGTGATTACGTCCAACACAATGCAATATATCATTGAAGCAAGTATTAAATGACAAATTTCACTTGAGATAATTTAATACATGGATGGAAACCTTGTGTTTTTAACTAAGGATTATTGTGTATGAGATTGGTTGTTACTTTTGCATAAGAGCAATATAAGCTAACAACAACAGTATCTAATTGAGAATATTTAGATGACTGATAACAACAGTATCCAATTAAGAGTGATTTAGATGACTGTTAAAAACAAACGTTTACGAATTATATAAGGCATAGTGTTGTTCGTGTACACTGATGCTAGGGAATAAACAATTCTAGTTAAAATAGAATTTCATCATTTATGATAAATCTGCTAACTAAATATGCTCAGCTAAGAGTATCGTTGCAATACACATTAAAAAATGAGAATAATTTATATTTTAAGAAACTGTAAAGATGATTGTCTGAGATAAGTATGTTGGTGACTTCAAATACCCCTTAAAAGGTACTGTCACATTTCTATACTATGATACTTGCAATAGTATGCAAATATACGTATGACACTCATCATATCGTTCAAATCCTTCACAAATTTATGAATTTGAAACAAGTATTCGGAAAGTTACTCAGATGACTATTTAGCTTTCTTATAAAGAAAGAGTGGAGAATGTTAGAAAATTAGACTTCAACTTACTAATTAGTCTCATGCATATCTGTTTTTTTAGTATTTGGATAATTAGGATTGTAAGACAATTTTTATTTTCTGATGAATAAAATTACTTGGTATATTCATTCATATAATAATTGTTATCCTATATTTGCATGTTTAATCCTTGAATGATTTTATCATTCTAAATTATGTCCATTGTCTGTTAACAATAATAAGAATATTGTTATGTAAGTGCAAATTTAGTGTTGTTTATAATCTTTGAATATACGATTTTTCCCACCAAACTCATAAGTATTCACATGGTTGCATATTTGATACCCCAACTTTTCGAACATTTACATTTTGGATCCTTGTCATAGTAAAATGTCAAAAATGGTTAAAATAAGTCATCCTAGACTTGAATACAAATAAGTTATCTGCATGTGTGGATATCACTATTTGATTATAATTCAATACGCCAACCTGAAAATGATAGTTACAAAGGCTATTTTTTTTTTGGAAGTGATGTGAAGTCAAGCAAACCAAATCACTTGTAGTCAATAACAAATTTGTTTCCTTCCAATATTTTTAATTGCAGAATGATACCATGGCGCCTCTCCAGAATTAATCAGATGATTGTGTGGCCATACCCAAAGTGTAATTCAAGATGATTCTTGATTACGTTTGGTAGATCTGAATTAACTTCTATAACGAGAAACTAAATTGTTAAAATATATAGGATGAGTTAGTATTCATATCCATGGTTTAACGGTATCTAGAACAAATGGATGATAAAAGCAAGTAATAAACTAACCATTATAAGCTGAGATTGTTCTTGAAACTTTATCCCAAGTATTTCTAATTTAAAGGTAATTGTGTGTGTTGCTAGACGTTGCCAATTATCAGTATATCTGCAGCCTGCTACCCCGACTCCCAAGTGAGAGCTGTTGGAATATGTTAGTCGGTTTCGCAAGTTATACATTAGAAATATGTGAGCCTATTGGGGGCACACGCGTTAAAACACGAAGAGTTTGTTATATATTTATTAATTATATAATATGTTTCACGAAATATATTTAACGGTAATTAGTTTAACCGTTAGACATTATAAACTAATTAATAAATGTTAAATAAAAGAAGAAGGGTTAAAGTGTCAGTTTTGAAAAGTGTGGGATTGCTAGACAATAACTTGGAGTAAGGAACAAGTTTTTGTCTAGGGTTTGTACAATATATATATAGACCCTTGTTGCTCCCTTATTCGGTGGTTCGATTCACACACAAGTCCCATACAAACAATCCATGAACGACACTTTTATATCTCCAAAATATACGGCGCTTTTAATATCACTGAATCCCTACATCTGTATATGGTAATCATATGTAAAGTTGGGCACATGCATGATATATCATACATACACATGAATACCATGTGTTATGTGTAGTGTATACATGAAATCCATACACTTGATACTAAACTGTATATCCTATTACATGCGATCAATCAGTAGCAAACATAAACCTTTTATGTTTTCCATCGTGTGTTATTTTATTATGAACACCAAACCCTAGTTTGTTTGCGGTGTTTATTCGTGAAGCAACGACTAGCATTGTGACGTGCTTTGTTTGACGTATTGTGGAGAGGCAACCGTAGAGGTGGTAATAATAATCACTCGTTTTCAAGATCAAGAACGGCTAAGTTTATTGATTTTTTATCATTAAAAACAAAAGGTTAGTAAATTACTTGTTTAACTTATATGTGTTAATCTATATGCTAAAACTAGATCCATTCCGCCGCGTACTCGAAGCTAAATTGGTTACCTAGTTTGATAAATCCCAACACTTGTTATGCAATCATGTAGCGTTCATGAACTTAGTTTAATATGCTATTAATGGTAACTTGGTTATCTGATTGAATTATTTCGACGCTGGCCAATGCGGTAATAATCACATCATATAAAGAGGATTCATCGACATTGTGTTATACTTAAGGGATAGAAATTGTTATGGCTAAAATTTTATGCGTGTAAATAGATTATGCATACTAATCTAATATGGACGTTTAACTTTCAGCGTAGATACGGCTGAAAGCAATCCAGAAGGGGCCGAATGGCCGACTCAAGTAGATATTCCAGATAACGATGAACGGGAAGAAACTCCCGAACAACTAGAAACAGATGAGCAGGAAAACGCTCACATACCTACTGCTATGGCTAAGGAGATTAAATAAATGATCTCTTAAGAAGTAGCTAAGGCACAAGCAGCAGCATTGTCTCACGTTAAGGAATATTTTGGTAATATTATCTCCCAAACTATCCAGGAAGAATTAATAGCAAACTTCGCGGGACGAGTAAAAGAAGTCACGTATAGTGACTTCTCGGCTTGTGGTCCAGCATCTTACTCTGGAGAAAGCAATCCCTTTCTATGTCACAGATGGATTTTAAGCTGTTGAGGGAGCGTTTGATACAAGCAAATGTCCCAAAGAATTATGGGTCAAATTTTCAGCTAACCTTCTCCGCGGTTGATGACATCAAATAACGTCTATTTTATAGCATCATTTATCCTATGTAATTAACTCATTTTGTATAATTATTGCAAAGAGTTGTTACTTAATCATTTATATTTGAGAATTGCAGTAATTATGGAGTACTTGGTGAAAGTTACCTAAAAAGCACGCATTCTGGAGCTTAAACAAAGATATTTTGAAGATTACTGTTTTGACAACCAATACGCCGTATCCATCAAGGAAGAACATGCCTAAAAATGGATCAAATTTAATTTTTTTAGCATAACTTTTTGTAAAAAATCACTAGTTACATCACCTAGCGCACTATGTATTAACCCTTAATGTCTATTTGTGAGAATTAAGCCTATCCGTTTCCAATTGCTTACTAAAAATTCCACAAAAATATAAGTGTGTCGGTGATGTAGTGGACTTTAGAACTTGGCTTGGTATATCACTCGAGACATCAATGATGAGTACTATGGATTTAGATGGAGTAACATGCTTGACTGGTAAATTTCTAAGATTAACAAAAAGGCCTACATGTCGTAACATTAACTAACTACACTGGTTAGTTAACCCTCGTGTAACCCTTTTGCTTACTCTCACTTTTAGAGTAATGATACCCCTATAACAACCTGCTGAGCCATTCCTTTCTTTTTCCTACGCCAATTAAAAATTGTTTCGTTACACCTTTACACCTTAGCCTACCGTGTAGATTAAAGCCTATTTGATCAAATGTTGCAAGTCGCTTTCGTGTAAAGTTTTGTAGTTCCTGCGTCAAAGTAAAATTATCTTTATGCTATGTAATTGGTGGGAAAATAGCAAATGCAATGGGAATGTTTGTAGCTTGTGTGTTTTTTGCTACTTTCACAAGATTATGATATTATGTCCAAAGAGAGAAAAGTTCAATAGAAATTAGCGGGACAAAGCTGATTATGACAGACGGTGAAATTAACCGAGTTTTATGATGTATTTGTTGAAAACAATAAAAATAAAAAAAAAGATATTTTGATGGAAAAGATAGGTCGGTTCATAGAGCTTACATGATGAAATTATTTGAAATGAAAGATTATTCGTTGATGCAAACAAAAATCAACGTGTAAAAAGTGTTGTAAAGTGGATGATATCACCACTTATTTTGTAAAGTTATGTAAAGTTCGGGATGTACGGGGTAGTTGACCTTTATGGGAATGCCAAATTAGGTTGTCATTGTCATTCTTATGATCAAGACGTCTTGTTTATAAGTTCGAGTACTTTGTCATAGAACGGTGGGTAAAGTACTAGCAACCGCCCTTATTTGTTGCTTTAATATATTTGTTTGTTTATTTTATTTAACAACAATTTTACTTCCCTTTCCTAATTACTAACGTTAGGATCTACTCGAATGAGGATGTGTTCGAGCATGCATGTCTATTTCGTCGTTACGGCCATGTATGCATGTCTTAGCTGCCTTGTTTGACGACAACCTTTGGTAAAAGTTAGAAGGTTCCTACCTTATATTACTCTAGTAGTCCTTGTCTTTAGCTTTTTGGAGGTAGGAGTTGTAACACCCCCAAAAATCACTTACAACGCAGCGGAATACCAACTGGGGTGTTACTTCGTAATACACAGCAATAGATACAAGAGAACGACTCTAGGTGTGTTATTGAATAATACATTTGTTGATCAATAAAACTCTGAATTTAATAATACATTTGTCCATAATTTGCATCACAATGAAAGCTTGGAATGTTAAGACTCCAATGCACATCAAATAGTCAAAGCTCTAAATCACCTGAGAAAAAACATGCTTTAAAAGTGTCAACATTAAAGTTGGTGAGTTAATTGATTAGTATTAAATATAAATGTATCAACTGTATATCACGTACTATGTAAAAATCTCAAAGATTTATAAAGAATGCAAAACACATTTTCTGTCATTCAAAAGTACAAATTAGTTATTCCAAGATTATTATGAAAGAATGCATAATATATTTATGAACAAAATTGAGTCACTATATAAATTCCGTGACATTTCCCGCACTATATAAATTCTGTGCCCGGCACTATACAAATTTCGTGCCATGTGGGGAGCCGAAGGTCCCAACGATATAATCCGAATGTTATAACGTTCGTTCCAGTTGATTGTAGTCCCGAACATAATAAACAAAAAAAATAAAAAAAATAAAAAAAAAAGGGGGTTGTCAATCGAATAGATCTATAATGTTCGTTTACAAGTGATCGCTAATCACCTCGAACGGGATCCACACCGAATTATTAATTCATAAACATTCGACGCTCATCCTCCAGGATTAAGTACCATGACTCTGTGACGTAGACATGTATGACCCTAAATTGGGCAGATATCATTTACTTGGTATAAAACACTAACCTTATACATCCTCCACATTTTACCCTAACACCTAATACCTTCTAAACTTATACCTCCCTCACTTTCTACAAAAAAGAACATAAACACTACCTCACCATCCCCAATCCCTTTACCTAAATCAAATATCCCACCAATCCAACCCCCAACATACACCACTTACAATCCCACCTACATACAACAACTACCCCACAATACCATCCAAATACCCCTCATAAACCCCCACACAATACACCCCCTACCCCAATTTTACACCCCACCTCTCATCATCTCAAACAATAACCTCACCACCCTCACACACACATAAACCATCACCACGCATCTCATATCTATAAAATCCGAAGGAGATAGAGAGAAAATAGATACTCCACCACACAACGCGTCCCTTTGCGTTACATCGCCAAACCAATTAACCTTCCTCACACAACCCCACCCACCTCCCCAACCTACTCTGCCCCCCGCATCTCGCCCGCCCCCTCACCTCCTCCCCCTGCCCATAAGAGATCTATATATAACTTACTAACTAATATCAACGTGTATGCGTACATCGTTACACGAAATCATACATATATCTTATTCAGAATAGTATAGTATGTTGGCACTTGCAATAGTGATTATAGAGATAGGAGTTGTCAACTCGAGAATCAACTCACTCTGGAGAATGAATGAAGAAACAATGTGACCACTGAGCTTGCTAGATGTATAGAAACTCACTTGTTAGTGTTGAAGGATTAGCTCAATGTTAGAATTGATAAACGGTTGGGTTCTCAAGAAAGAGAAAAAAGAAGAAAAGAGAAAGGGGAATATGTGCTCTCTTGAAAATACTGAATAGTTAGATATATAATAGAAGAGATAGATCGATAACAAGAGATAGAGAGAGACATAGATATAAACTTAGACTAAAAATAAAGAGAAAAGATGAGATGTATCAGAATGTGTGGTCAGACTCTCCTCTCTCGCACACTCTTCATTTAGAACAATGTAGAGTCCTGAAATAAGTGTAGTCTGACTGATAATTATTCCATAAATTCTTTCAACGACATATCGAAACCACCATCTACACAACCCCCACCTAAGAGACTACTCCTGCTGGTAGTGTGTAATAGAGTCATGTACTACTACACTGATTGAAGTTAATCGCGGACACCGAGTGAAAGAGATTAGAGAAGTGAGAGAAATTGATCAAGATTGAAGAAAAATATACAACCTCTTTGGTTTTGGATCTCGGATAAGTGTGGCTTTCAGAAGTTCGTTTTGTGAATTATATCTGTAACGCAGGAAGTTATAATGTATATTCCCTCATTCTCTCACTCTTCTCTCTCACTCTTCTCTCTTCTCTTCTCGCTCTACTCACCTACGCGACGAGCGCGCCCCCCCCCCCCCCCGTTCCACGCTCCTCACTCCTCGCTTCCCCTTCGCCGCTCCCCCCTAGACTGCTCGAAATTAGTCCCCCCCCCCCCCCCCCCTCACCCTTTGCCCTCCCCATTATAATTTGTTATCTTTTATAAACTAAAGTCTAACTTATCAAAGTCTCGAATTCCGAATTCCACATTCTATTTTCTGTTTTAAATTATCCGTTACATAAAGGCACTAAAGTCCATTTTTAGTCCAAATATCGTCTCAAATATGTCTAATATCACTTATTCATCAATATAAATCTAGTTTTAATATTTATTTCATATTTTAACTAGACCGCGCAAGTTATACCGGATTTCATCACATATTATTCGATCAAATATATGAAACAATTTATATATTTGTGTTAACCAAACTCACTTTATTTCGGTGTCAACACACTCCACGCGACGCACCCCGGCTGATGGACAGCCAAACGCACCCTTGTGCGTGGCTGTTAAGCCAAACGCACCCTTAGGCTATTTTTGACAGCCAAACGCACCCTTGTGCGTTTCTGTCTAACCAAAACACACCCTTTTGTGTTATAACCCAAACCAACCCTATTTCCCCGGCTGTCCCAACAGCCAACCCGGCTGTCCGGCTTCTTTTGTTGCAACCCAACCCGACAGCCCCTCGGCTGTCCCGGCTTTTCGACAGCCAAACAAACACCCCGCGGTGTTATAATATCAAATCCAAACGCACCCCTTTTTGGTATTAAAAGCCCGGACGAACCCACGAGCCCGACCCGGCTGTTAAGCCCGAACCAAACCCGAACCAAACCACCTTGTGGTGGGGGTGGGCTGTCACCGCAAACAAACACCCCCCTTGGGTGTTATAATACCAACCAAACACACCCTTCGGGTGTTATCATTTAACTCTAAACGACAACCCAACCTGTCCACAGCCCGACCCAACTAATCCCAACAGCCGACCCGACACACCCCTTGCTGTGTTGTACCCGCGAACCCACCAAACCGCCCATGGTGTGGCTGTTACACCAACGCACCCTTTTCGGTGCTTATAACAAAACCAATCGCCCCTTCGTTTCTATAAACAAAACCAAACGCACCTTCTTCGGGTGGTGGTTGTGATGATGATGATGATGGTTGTATGCGGGTGGCGGCTGTTATGGTTGTGGTGGAGGGAGGATAAACTCGCGAGTGAAGGCGAGTGTATATGGGGATCGGGTAGATCGGCCCACGAGGAGCCTTTTTGGTCTTCGCCGGATATGTCCGCCGGAAAACTTTTCCGGCGGCGGGCAAGGTGGCCGGCGGTGGGAGGTGGTGGCCGGCTGAATTGGGGAAGAAAGGGAGAGGTGTATAAGTTTGAGTGTGTGTGTAAAAGATGGAAATGAAATGAAATGATATATAAATTTTATATATATATTAATTTAAAATGAAAAGTTATAATAGTTGGGGGGTTAAAAGTGTAACATTTTTATTATACTTTTTGATAAAAGTGGTTCGGGACTCATTTGAGCGACTTAACGAACGATTCAAATCTCGAAAACTTGCTGCCATAGTTTTCAATCATTTTTCCGATAAAAATGAGTATTCGCTTGATATTTTTTCATAAATATTTTATAACATTAATAAGATATCTGTTATTCATTTTATGAACCGGTTTCGCTTCGTCCGAAATAAAAATGGATTTCAACTCGAATAGTCGCGTTTTCAAAAACGCTTTTAATTAAAATGATGAATAATTTATTTTAATATTTTTATTAAATAAATACTGTTATTTAACAAACAAATTTAATTGTTTTGTGTGTCGAGTTGTATTTTGTTGAATAATTGTTGTGCGGTGCTGTTTTAGCCCTTTTCGGCTCGTTTCCAGGTCTCGGGCAAAACTAAAAAGTTGTCAGGAATGTATGTCCACATAAATTGCTTTAGAGTCCGAGTCGTGAAAACGTGATTTAGATGATCGTTCTTATAAGTCAAGTCAGACCCAAAAAGTCAAAGATTGACATCGTCATTCTAAATTCGAAAATTCTCGGATGTTACAGGAGTGAGCAGTCACATGTGTCTATCTCGGCGTTCCGGGTGTGTGTGTGTGGTCTTTGTCGCCCTCCTAGAATATTGGTATCGATGAAAGATTAGTTAGAATAATTAAACCCGAGCCTTCGTATAAATGCCTAATTTTCCTTTTGACTTGTTACTCCTTAGATTTAGAGGTGGAGATGTGTATCCTTGCCAAGCTTATGATACGAAGCTAATCACGACTGTTTCGAGTAATCTCATAAGTATGAGCATACATCTCACAGGTTGCGTGAAACTACCACAACATCTAGCGACACTCCTGACAGCTCTTTAGAGACAACCCAAGCTATCGCGATGACCGACCCCAGATCCCGCACAGACTCTGTGTCACGAACCCGTCACCATCACTTTACGTCGAACCCTCGCGTCGCTATTGGTTTCTGCTTGAAGCCCCGTGATCCTGTACATGAAAGAAATGTTTAATGAAAATCCTACAATCTTAACCTCGGTCCTATAGGATACATTTTAAAATTCGTTCTTAAGTTCTACTTGAGTTACAAGTAGGATTCAAGTGGGGGGTTATTTGTATAATCAATAAAGTCATACTTTACATATCATATTTCCCACCGTATTTTATTTTACCATACTTTTATATAATTATTGCAAGATATTGGTACTTAATTGCTTAAAGTTTATTATTGCAGTAATTATGGAGTCACTTGTGAATATGAAGCAAAAAGGCGCAATTCTAGAGCTTAAATGAAGACATTTGAAGAAAATCATTTTCTGCACCTATACGCCGTATCCATCAATGAAGATACGGCGTATCAGCGCCAGCTCAGCACAAGAAACACGTAATGATCAATTCCCGATCCGGCGTATCCACTACACCCAATACGTCGTATGCACAGCTGTCCATCAGTCAAAGATACGCATTTAATATGATTGATGGTGATTAAACTTGATTGATTTGATCTTATCACGGATTCTAAAGAAATTAACCCTATACGCCGTATTCACCTCTCTGGATACGGCGTATCGAGGGCATTTTCAGACACTATAAATACGAGGCTCAAAAATGAGTTTCAGTGTGCAATATCACATTCTCTGTATAGTATACAACTAAAGTCGAATTTCTCAAGCCAAGAAGAGCAGCCAAGGTCGAAACATAACCTAATTCCATAGAAGACATCGTGTAATTCTTACTTTCTTAATCATTCGATTTTTAATTGTTTGATCACGTTTGTAATAAGGAAAAGATTGTGGGCTAATACCCTCGGGTATTAGCCATGTTAATGAAGATTATATGTTTCGGGTTTGATTTATCTGGAGTTGCTTATTTTTATAGTTGTTTATTTAAATTATGTTTATAGCCTATACTTGGGTTTTTTATGTGCTTGTACATGCGACCTATCATTCAACTGGGTCTAGGGAGACCTGACCAGTAACCTAGATGCCGAGATATCTCTCCATGTTGTGTTTTATATTCCCAAACCAATAGGATCACAAATGACACCTTATCATTACTCTTTGATTATGAGCTTAGTTGACCGGCAGGTGACCCGATATTGTTCAACCAGTATTGTTCATTTATTAATTGGTATTGATTTTGGTGGTGGACTACCGGCGTATAAAACAACATCAAGCAATAAGTGGGTAAAGTCCTGATGGGCTAGGGTATTAACAATATCACCACTGCTTTAATTCCCTATGGTAGATTATAATTAAACTATAGGATGCTTTATGCGGATGCGTTAATTGTGACAGGATTGTTCGTGTCTAGGTCTTAGGAAGAAGTACCGCCTAAGTCTTAAGAATGATATGTCGCCTTGAGATAAGCATCAATTGCACTAATTAATCAAACCAGCATTTAATCAGGTTTAACATGGTTAATACAGTTTTCTATTATTTGGCTCGTTCCGCTCTTTTGTCTTGTGTTTATTTTCTTTGGTGTGTATTGTGCTTAGAATTGATATTTGTCACCATAAACATGTGCCAGTCTCTCAAGCTGAAAACCCCCCTTTTACCTTTTGGTAAATATGTACAACATAGGTTTAACCAGTAATTAGACTAATCTAGATAGAATAAAATACTGATAGAATAATAGGTTAACTCTCACTCTTAGTGTTCGATATCCTACTTACCGCGAAGCTACATCTTGACTGGGTACTCTGCCAGTTAAAGTGTTGTATTTTGGTTAGTCGACTAAATATAAATGTAAAACCTGATAATCATAAATAACACCTATACAATGACACATCAGGGACATCTTAAGGCAATGTGATTGCCTTGACCGGCTTAGCGAAATCCCTTGGGTCGTTCTAACTTTCGTTGTCATAGAAGGCGAGGTCTTCTAATATTGCCCAGGATTCTTTGGGGTTGAGGTCACGAAGCTTACCACCGGCCGATTGGCCAATGGTTCATCTTGTGACGAGATTGAAATGGTCATAAAAAATTTGGACTTGGAGCCAAAGATCTATGCCATAATGAGGGACTTTTTGGAGTAAGTCCTTGAAACGAGTCCATGCTTCAGATAGAGATTCTCCATGATGTTGTTGGAACATCAGGATATCGTTGCAAAGTTTTGCGGTCCTTCTCGGTGGAAAGTATTGAGCAAGGAATCGGGTAGTAAGATCCTCCCATGTGGAGATGGATCCTGCTGGAAGGCGTTCAAGCTAATTGCGAGCTTGATCGTGTAAGGAAAATTGAAATAAACGCAGACGCGTTCTTTCCCTATTTTCACCGTTAAGGTCAAGTAAGTCCACAAGTTTAAAAAAGTCCTTGAGGTGTTGATTTGGATCCTCAGACCGAAGTCCATGGAATGAGCATCCATTTTGCACCAACCGGATGGTGTCGGATCGAAGAGGTACCACGTTGTTCCCTTCGAGGAGCTCGATGGTATTCCTATAGCCCTCGTGGCCTGATCTAGAGTAATCTCCTATAGTACGGATAGGATTATCGTCTCCCATGGTGGTTGGCGAGAATGGGTTACGAAATAAATAACACGAAGAAAAGATAGACTACAAGAAAGCTAATGTGCGGAAATTAAATCTTACTTGAAAGGATTCAAGCAAGTAGAACTAAGCTAAACTATGATCAAAACCTAACTATTCCCTAGGCGGCGGCCCCAAAAACTTAATGTGCGGTCATCGTAGGACTTCTACACGAGAAGTTTTGCAACTCCCTAGGCAGTGCACCTAATCGTTGTAGTGTAGTATAGGCAAGACTCAGGGTTGTTTATCGTTCACTCGAGGAACAGGTTGGGAAGGCTTGATCACGGTCTAACAGAATTCTAAAGGTTGAGGGAAGATTCTTTTTGTATTTTTTGTATTTTTTATGGAAAGAAAATAAATCATATATTGGAGAGAGGTTTGGTTTTAGCTATTTAACTAAATAATAATCTAAACTAATGGTGATAACAATAAGATAAAAGATTGTGTCTATTTAATCATGTATTACTCCCTAGATTACTTCTCCTAGTGTGGTTTCCCTGTCACACTTGTGATGATCTATGTAACTATTTCCTAAAGCATGAACGAATTACACGAACCTGTCGTCTACTTAGTATGCCGCTAGAGCAACGCACATGCAAGGTAGTATGAAGACTATTACACGGCCCCTAGGAGTATACTAAGTGCATGTGAAATATATTAAAAGTGGATCAACCATATTAGGGGGCAAGGTAGTATAAAGATTATTATCCGATGGTATCCTTTCTATACAATCACGTTTCCCTAGACCTATCAACAGCGATACAGAGAAAAGCTGGTTTTCTAAGACCTAACGTGCACATCCATCACAAGAAGCAACACCACGAAGATCTACATTCTAGGTTTCATACAATCATAAATAAACACAATAGGAGGTTTAGCCAAGCATGTTAAAGATAATGCAAGAACAATAAATCAAACAACACATAGACATATTGAATGATTAAGTAAACCTTACTTGATTAAAACATGAATTGGAAGAAGTACAATAGGGATTTTAGGCCCTAAAATCGTCTCCTACAGCTGTTAAACGAACTAGGGTTCGTACCCTCTTTTTATTCTAAAGTTAAACACTCAAAACCATAAATTTGGGTTTGTATATATAATAAAATTGACGCGACGGTGTCGCATTTTAGTTGTGACGCCGTCGTAAGAAGAATCTTCTAGATCTACTTTTAAGTCGGTGCGGGGTGACGCCGTCTTGACATGTGTGACGACGTTACTTGATGAGTTGTGACGGCGTCGTGTATAGCTTGTGACGCCATCTCCAGGCTCTGTAAGTACAAATCTTTAAGAGTCTTGGTGTTGGTTAGTAATCTCGTCTGTTTCTTCTCTAAATGAGCCTAAGTCACGGGTAATTCATCCAAATGTCTTCCAAATGAGAAATACCTGAAAAGGAATGATTAAATACCTATTTTGGGCATAAACACATGATTTTGAGGGTTAAACGACCCCGAAAAAGTGTATAAAATGACACCTCATCAGAAATCCTTTTTATAAGTTAAAGGTTCCATCTTCGAGGTCTTAATCATTTACAACACTTATGAATTATTTGCAACTATCTGAGAAGTCATCTTTATTATCACTGGTAAAAAGTTATTTACAAAATTGTTAAAGTCTATTCTCTTCTGATTATTTGAATACTACTCAAATCCCTGTGGACGACCTGGTCTTACCTAAAAAGATTATACTACATACGTTGATTATACTTTTACCCGTGTGTTTCCATATAATAAAATTGGTATTTTCAGTCATTATAAATTTAAAGCTTTTGAAACACATTAAAGTTTTTGGCGCCGTTGCTGGGGATTTTTAAGCTATTCTATACTCAACTCTGGAAAATTACTTTAACTCCCCCTCTTTTTCAAAAATCGCCGTACAGTTTTCTAGCAAACTAACCTAAACAAATTTCTCCTTTGGATGCATACACATGCTTTCAATTCTGAACTTGTTGAACCTTTACCCGAACCTGAACGCACTCTGAATCGAAGACTTCATCGACAAAACAGAAGAGTTCCATACGATCAAAGAAACAATCCACCACAACACCCGAGAATTGTCTATCCGCCAATTCTCAACATCAATTACTTCAGTCACTTTCTTGATATTCTTCGAAATTACGATCCAATGGATGATGAACCCATGTGGGCTGCCGACCGTGCTGTCGCTCCGACTCTCGGTTCCGCAATCACTATTCCTGAAACCGCTAACGAATTTGCTATTAAAGGTAACCACTTGACTCTCGTCAAAGGAAACCAATTTGATGGTAGAACCAAAATCGATCCTCATAAACAAATTCATGAATTCCTCAGAATCTGCGATATGTTTAAATATAGAGATACCAAGAATGAAGTTGTCCGCCTGATGATGTTTCCCCTATCACTCACCGGAGAGGCAAAAACATGGTTGGACGAACTCAACGAAGGAACTATTGAAACGTGGGATGAACTTCGAACTGCTTTCATTAGCTGATTCTTTCCCCTGGCTCTTTTTGATTGACTCCTCGGAGAAATCCGAGCCTTTTCTCAATATGAAAACGAATCTCTAACTGATGCTTGGCTTCGTATAAAAGAAATGCTCTAAAACTGCCATGGTCATAATCTGTCCAAAGGCAATATTATCAAAATCTTTTATCATGGTCTCAGTAAAATAACTCAAGAAGTTCTAAAAGCCGCAGCTGGTGGTATTTTCCTCTATAAAACACCAAATCAAGCTTATCAGCTTCTCAAAGATAAAGTCTTACTCAAGCTCGATTGGGCTAAAAATCAAAAAACCAAATCATCTCTTAAGAAAACCGTTGCTTTCGCCGATGAAGGTAGCAGTAATACCGAAACTGACAAAATTATGGGCCGAATGGATGCCATAACCATAAAAATGGATGCTCAGTACAAAGAACTCCAATCTCAAGCTAAACAACCAACACCCGATCTTAACGATGATGACATACCTATGTCCCGTAAAGAAGAAGCTAAATTCATGCAAACTTTCTGTAAGACTCGTTTTTACAATGATTACCGCGATCGAGACTCGAATCGCGATAATTGGTGCTTAAACATACGGAATGATTACAATCGAGACAACTACCGATCCAACACCGATGACAAACCGTACGATCTTCAAAAACAATTCAACGATTTCATGAAATCTCAACAATCAACCAACGCTTTTGTCAAAGAAACATTCATGGACCTCAAAACTCAACTCAAAACAGTAGCCAAAAATCATCAAGCTTCAATCCAAAACCTCGAAACTAAGTTCGACAGACTCGTTGACAAGCAATCTAGACGACCTTCTGGATCTCTTCCAAGCAACACTCAACCAAAACCACGAGGTAGCAACTCTAAAGCTTACCAACCACCGCAAGCTCGTAATGAGCATGTGAATGCCGTATCACAAGAAGTGGTAAATCCTATGGTCCACCAGATAACCCGAACGATCAACAGAATAATTTTGAAAACCCTATCAACTTTGATAGCGATGATGAAGACGATGAACCTACACCACAACCAAAAACTCAACCTACAAAACCAGTCAATGAAACACCGTTACCCAAACCATACAAACCAAAAATTCCGTATCCTCAATGCCTAAGGAAAGAAAAAATGGAGGCCCAATACGGAAAATTCCTTGACATGATCCGAGCCGTCCGAATCAACGTACCTCTTGTCGACGTCTTAGCAGGGATGCCTAACTATGGCAAATTCCTCAAAGAACTCATAAGCAAAAAACATAAAATTGGACAAATTTTTGCGCTTTCCTAAGCGATGAAAGTTCAGCGATGATCCAAAATAAAGTTCCACCAAAACTTGGAGACCCAAGAAGTTTCCTTATTCCATGTAATTTCAACAAAACTTTCTCCTGTAATGCTTTAGCCAATCTTGGTGCTAGCATTAACCTTATGCCATGTTCCTTATATGCAAAACTATCTCTCAAAACTCTTAAACCTACCAAAATAAGCATAAGATTAGCCGACAGATCATTCCAATACCCTGTTGGAATAGCTGAAAATATGCTCGTTGAAGTTGGTAAATTCACCTTTCTTGCTGATTTTGTTATTCTCGAAATAGAAGAAGACAACAAAGTTCCCCTCATCTTGGGACGGTCCCTTTCTTCACACTGCTGATGCAGTTATTCGAGTTTAACAGAAACAACTCAATCTTAGAGTTGGAACTGAACGAGTGATCTCTAATATCGACTCTGCGATGAAACACTCTTACTCAAACGATGATACATGTTTTAGTTTTGATGTTATTGATGAAATCTTAGAAGAAGATTTTGACGCTCTTCTAGACGAAGGAAGCAAAATCCTCCATTCCATCGAAGGAACCCTTCTCGAAGAAGAAATCTTTTCTAAATTCGATGAATTCATGGCAATGACTACCGATGAAAATTCTGAATCTGAATCCGATACCGAAGAACCACCATTCAAGAAAATCACCATCAACACCGATTATAAAATCCGAACATCTCTCGAAGAACCTCCTACGGATCTTGAACTTAAACCCCTTCCTGATAATTTGGAATATGTATTCCTAGAAGAACCATCTTTTCTTCCTGTGATCATATCATCTAAACTATTTACTCAAAACAAAAGCAAACTTGTATCCTTCCTCAAAAAACATAAGGAAGCCTTTGCTTGGAAAACGACAGACATTCCTGGTATATGTCCATCATTATGTAAACACAAGATACAACTTCTAGATGACAAAAAGCCAATCGTCCAAAAACAAAGAAGACTAAATCCAAACATGCAAGAAGTTGTTAAAAAAGAAATCGTTAAACTCTTGGATACCGGTATTATTTATCCAATTGTCGATAGTCCTTGGGTTAGTCCTATTCACTGCGTACCAAAGAAAGGTGGTATTACAGTTGTCACAAATGAAAATGATGAACTTGTTCCAACAAGAACCGTTACGGGTTGGTGAGTATGCATCGATTATCGTAAACTTAATGAAGCAACCGCAAAAGATCATTTTCCTTTGCCATTTATGGATCAAATGTCAGAAAGACTCGCAGCAAATAAATATTTATGTTTCCTCGATGGTTTTTCTATATATTTTCAAATTCCTATCGATCCTATAGATCAAGAAAAAACAACATTCACATGTCCTTTCAGAACATACGCTTATAGGCGAATGCCTTTCGGGCTATGCAATGCCCCAGCTACATTCCAAAGATGCATGTTGGCAATCTTTCATGACATGATCGAAGAATCCGTCGAAGTATTCATGGACGATTTCTCTGTCTTTGGAGACTCTTTCGACAAATGCCTAAACAACCTCGATAAAATGCTCCAGCGTTGCAAAGATGCTCATCTTGTCCTTAATTGGGAAAAATGTCACTTCATGGTCAAAGAAGGAATTGTGCTTGGACACAAGGTGTCTAGCGCAGGACTTGAAGTCGACAAAGAAAAAATCAACGTAATCTCAAAACATCCACCCCCTACTAATATCAAAGGTGATAGAATCTTTCTTGGGCATGTCGGTTTTTACCGACGCTTCATTAAAGATTTTTTGAAAATTGCCCGACCTCTAACTAAGCTGCTTGAAAAATATACTCCATTTGAATTCGATGATGAATGTCAAAAAGCATTCGAATTATTGAAAGAGAAACTCACACGTGCTCTTGTGATCATAAGCCCGAACTGGAATCTTCCGTTTGAACTTATGTGTGATGCAAGTGATTTCGCAGTTGGAGCTGTCTTAGGTAAAAAAGATGGTAAAAACTTTCACCCGATCTATTTCGCAAGCAAAACTCTTAATCCCGCTCAACAAAAATACACCGTAACCGAAAAAGAACTTGTGGCTGTAGTTTTTGCATTCGACAAATTTAGATCATATCTTATTCTATCAAAAACAATTTTTTACATCGATCATTCAGCTCTAAAGCATTTATTCAAGAAACAAGATGCAAAACCATGCCTTATTCGTTGGATACTACTCTTACAAGAATTTGACATAGAAATCAAGGATAGAAAAGGTACAGAAAATGTCGCAGTTGGCCACTTGTACCGAATTGAAAATGAAGAAATAAGCGATGACAGTGAAGTAGATGATAACTTTCCTGGAGAGACCCTTATGGAAATTAACACCGAAAATGAACCATGGATCGTAGACTTTGCAAACTATTTGGTAGCTGATATTATACCAAAAGGGATGACGTACCAACAAAAGAACAAATTCTTCTCTGACCTCAAACACTACTTCTGGAAGTAACCCTACCTTTTCAAAGTATGTTCTGACGGAATGATTAGACGCTGTGTATCTAGACCAGAAATCCAAACAATCTTAGATCAATGTCACCACGGACCAACCGGTGGACATTATGGACCAAATGTAACCGCTAAAAAGTTCTTAGATTCAGGATTTTACTGGCCGACAATCATAAAAGAAGTTCATACTCTAGTTCGCCATTGCGAAGCATGCCAAAAGACGGGAAATATATCGAAACGTGATGAGATGCCCTTAACCAACATTCAAGTATGTGAAATTTTCGATATATGGGGTATTGACTTTATGGGACCATTTCCAAAATCGCATAAGTTTAAATACATTATTGTCGCTGTTGATTACGTATCTAAATGGGCCGAAGCTCAAGCTTTACCAACCAATGATGTCTAAGTTGTTGTCACTTTCTTAAAGAAACTATTCTGCCGTTTCAAAATGCCCAAAGCTCTAATCAACGACCGAGGTACTCACTTTTGCAACAAAATAATGGAAAGAACCATGAAAAGATGTGGAGTTAACCACCGTTTCTCTACATCATATCACCCTCAAACTAGTGGTCAAGTCGAAAACACAAACAGAGCTCTTAAAAGAATTCTTAAAAAGACTGTTAAAGACAATCCTGCTATTTGGTCAAGAAAACTTGATGACGCTCTGTGGGTTTTTTGCACTGCTTACAAAACATCTACCGGTACCACACCCTACAAACTCATATATGAAAAGAACTGCCACTTGCCATTTGAAATTGAACACCGTGCATACTGGGCCTTGAAGAATTGTAATCCAGATCTCATTGCTGCTGGTGAAAAACGAATGTTTCACTTACACGAATTAGATAAACTTAGACATCAAGCCTATGAAAACTCTCGATTATACAAAGCAAGAACAAAAGTCTGGCACGATAGAAATCTAAGAATAAGAAAAGAATTCAAACATGGAAACAAGTTTCTGCTCTTTCACTCAAAGTATAAATTCAAACAGTCGAAACTCATATCTCATTGGCTAGGACCATACGTAGTAAAACATCAATATACGTCCGGATATGTTGAACTCTATGGAAAAGATGGGAAAACATTTATTGTTAATGGCCATCGACTCAAACTATATCATGAAGAAGAAGATTATAATGACAAAAAAGAAGCAGTTACTCCATTCTTTCCTAAAGAATGACTCGCCAAGTTCGAGTCTGGCTAACGACTCTCTTAAAAAATTAAGCGCTTCTCGGGAGGCAACCCGTGCTTCACTGAAGTGTGGAGGAGTCCCTCCTTCATTCTTCCATTCATATCCTTTATTTATTTTTTAATAAAAAAACAACAAAAATATTTTCTTTTTTTGTGCTTTTGTATTTACTTTTATGCAGGTAATATAGCTTGAAGATTTGGAAAATTATGAAGTCTGCTCAAGGATAGCTCTCTCGCAGCTATATATCTCTATGCCCCGGGAAGTATCATTTTCTCTTAATTTTTCCCTATTTTAACTCTATTATCAGTTATCACATTGAGGGCAATGTTCAACTTAAGTGTGGAAGGGAGCCAAATAGGAAAATTTAATCATATCCCTCCACGTTTGCTCTGCCAAAATTTTACCAACTGATACTTTCAAAAACAAAAATCTTACAATATATATATGCTTTCAAAATTAAAATTAAAAAAATGCTCTTAGTAAGGCAAATTCAACCGGATTGACGCTATAGCTGGCACAACCCAATCCACTAAATTGTGAGAATTATAAGCCTTTAGAATATTCGGGTACCCACCTTTGGTACCCAAGATAATTGATGCCTTTATCTTGTTTGAGTTAAGGAATGAGCAATCATATGTATTTATTCCATCGTTATGGATGTGTATATGTGGTTTTGTCGCCTTTTTCTGAAGCAATTAATTATATTTGAGTGAGCCGGTAATTTACAAGATCTAGAACTTGTGCTTGATCATCTTTACCAAAACGATGCTTGATTAATCATAATGTTATCCCCCGCAAGTTTTTTGTTCATGTACGCACTCCTTTATGCTTTGTTACTAAAATTACCATAATAAAGAAGTAAAGTTTGAAAAATGAAGTTCTTGTGCCCACATCCTTAATTATGAAATGAAAAAAACAAAAAAGTAAAAATATATATATATTTTCAAAGAAATAAAAGGTTAAGTATTTCGGCATATGAGATTAGTATATGCTCCCGCTTCAGTATCAAGTTCCGCCCTTCGGTCAGGTTTATGTGTCAAGTATAAGCCTATGGTAGTTGTCTAGATTATGTCTTGCAAATTGAGTGTTTTTCACAAAAATATATATAAAAAAACCTATCAGAGTGAACTGGGTAAATTCTAAATCAAACCATCTCCCGAATGTGAGGCGCTAGTGTTATATATATCCAATGCCTGAAAAGTATATCTACACCTGTAAACAACTTGTACAAATCTAAATTTTATCTCGCACGTCACGATAAATAATTTTTATTTTCTGCTTTGATTGCTTGAGCGGCAACAACATCTAAGTGGGAGAGATTGTGAATAAATAGCTCAAATTAAACATGTTTATTCAGTGCGGTTATTTTGTATATATATAATCATTTTCATGTTAATTTTGGATACTAATATAAGCATGAAATATGTGCAGGTTCGCTTGAAGATATCCCAAGCTCAAACACAACAAAGATCGAGTAATTATACACTTCAGGAAGACAATATACAAGAAAAGATAACGAATCAAGCCTAAAGTGAAAATGTGCACCGCACTTACCAATTGTGCGCCACTGATACATCCAAACACACTATATTTAATATAATATATAAGGATGTAATCAATAATAGTATAGTAGTATTTTCCTTCGGGTCAAGAAAGTACTTCTAACCAAAGTATATTCTAAAACCTCACGGGTCGTTTCCTCTCGAAGAAGCGTGAATTGACGTCCGTTATCCTGCGTTTTGAATGGTTTAAAAATATTTTGAGTTTGGTTTTCTAAATCCTACTAAATATAAATGACAAGTAAATAAATGCACGAAAATAAGTAAGCAAGTAACGACAATTTAAAATGTAAGCATAAACGCAAACGGGAATTAAAAACGCGACATTTAAGCAAGTAAATCAAATTAAAGCCCTACGAACGAAAATTTAATTCCTAAACCTTCTAACTAGTAAAAGAAAATTTTTAGAAAAAGAAATTTTTTTTATTATTATTTAATATTTTATGATTTTTAAATATTTTTAAGCAAAATAAATGCTAGAAAAATACTAAACTTCAAATTAAAAATCTATTAAAAATACTAAAAGTAGCCTAAGATGTAAAGATTGTGTGAAAATTGTTAGCTTAAAAGTAACTTAAAAGGATAAGCCAGAAAAGACTGAAAATATCACTCCGAAGGGTTGCTTATTATGGTAAAGGTCCAAAAGTTGTTAAAAGTATATTGGTTCACCCAAGGATGTAAAAGTCCCAAGGGCACAGTTGGTGTTGGTATGTGGTATAAAAGAGGGTTGAATGAGGTTGAGGTCAGGGGTTCGAGCCTTGCTCACCCCTGACTTCCCGAATTCCTTTTTTTTTTATTTTGCAAAACTTTTTTATGAAACTTGTAAAACAACTTAGTATGAACAACTTTTTATGATACTAAAAATTAAGCTAGAAAATAAGCTTCTTAAAGTGACAGTTTAGACTTAAAAGGTTTTAAGCTTTTTCACTAAACTAAAACAGCTTAAAACTTGAATAAGCTCAAGCTTGAGCCAAATAAGCTACTTATACCTTAAAACTAACCTAATGAGCAAAACTGAACAACATTTAAGCAAATCCATTAAGCCAAAAGCTAAGAAAAGCAATTAAGCACTTTAATCAAAACTGCTAGCCAAACAGACCAACAGGGCACTTTTGAGCTTATTTTTAAGCAACTAAACAGATCCTTATGACAAAATGACTTATAAAACCTTAAAGCCTATACTAAAATCTATCTAAATCAATAATCAAAAAGCATTTTGAAATTCAAATAAGCTATGAAAAGGCTAATTGAAAAAGACTATTTTAACTGATTTCTCTATTTTTTTGGTTTTTCAAATTTTTATGAAAACTTAAAAGACTAATTTGCAGATTAAAAACAGATGTGTAAATAAGCTCTTAAAGACAAAATAAGCCCTAACTAATCTAGATTGGCCTATGAACTAAGTGTGCAATCAATTTCAAAGGCTAACTCTAACTCTAACTAGCTTATTTTTTTGGATTAAAAATGGCCGTAAGGCTATTTTTATTTGCTGATGCACTTGACACTTTTTATAATCAAAACTCAAAACAAACAATGCAAGCTTAAGGACCTAGTTTCTACACCTTTTAAACAACAAATCAAAAGCAAATTGATTAACAAAACCAGCTAGAACAAAATTAAGCTCAAGATGCTTATGAATCTGAGGTATTGACCTCAGATACAAGTAATCAACTCAATAACCTATTAAAACTTGATTTTACCTAATAAAAACCTTAAATCCAGACCTTATAAACCTAAATATGAAATTTAAATTCAATTTTAAGAACCAAATGGCCTTTGACAGCACTAACTTGAGTTAGTGTTGTCTTGAACCAAACACCCTTTTAAATTGCTTAAATCCATATTCAGCTTATAAAACTAACAATAAGCTATTGACTAATGCTAAAAAATTTGGATTTTTAACTATATTTTAACAAATACTTGTAAACTAATATCTAAACTGATAATTGAACTAGATAAGCATCTAACAACTATAATAAGCAGTATTAAGCTATTCTAAACAATTATAAGCAGATAATAAGCAGTTTAAAGCTAAATTGTAAATTTAAGCTATAAAGTAGAAATTAAGAACTTACTAGAGCCTTTACACGAAGAATCTAGCTCAACCATGGCAAACAATGTTCAAGGTGTTCAACTGATGCTTAACTACTCGAACATTTGGACATGATCAAACTAAAATCAACATTCTTCAGTTATTCCATACTGTGATCAACCGAACAAATGTTGATTATGGTGCTCTTCTTTGGTGGGATTTCATTTACTGTGTACAGCAAAAGAAGAATGTTATCCAGTACCCTCGCTTTACAAAGCTTATAATTGTTGATTTGTTGAAGAAATATCCATTCATTTCTCCAAGGGTTAAAGAGGATTATCATTCCATTAAAGATGATATTCTGTTGGTGAGTGTTTATACTACAGGGAATGTGGCTGTTCAAGGGATGCTAATTCCAGATGCATTATTGACTGAGGAGATCCGTGCCACTGATGATTACAAGGAGTATGAGACGGTGTTTGTTAATGTAGTCGTTCCAATGAATCAACCGCAACCGGTTTTTTCTACCCAAGGAATGCATAGGTCTAAACCTAGTGTCCATAGAACACCTACCCTTACTTCTGCTAGTCCTCAGGCGAAGAAGAGGAAGCAAAGTGCTAGAGAGATAAGTTTACCACAAAAATCACTGAAAATAACTATCAAACAGAACCAGGTGGTCGAAGGAGAAAAAGATGTTGAATCATATGATGATTAGTTTGTTGCTTCTATGATTCATGATGATGTTGATGATTCTGGAGATAGGATAGACCCGGGAGTCATAAGGAACATCCAAAGATTATTGATGATGATGAGGAAGAGAAGAAAGATGAGAAGGAAGGTGATGAGATGGATATTTTGGAGATTAGGACTGAGAAGATGCAGACACCGATTCCCACAACATCTAGATCCCCTAGGATAAATTTATCTTTGGATAAGAATATTGTTTAGGAATTGACAGATATTGTATTAATTTCCACTCCCACTACATCCAAAGATTCACACAAGAAAAGACGCATTTCCATCAAGTGTAGTCATCTTCCATGAGCACTTCGCATGATGTGCAGGCGTCAAGGACATATGATCAAGGATATGGAACGCAAATGTGTGACAACTGACGAATTCTGGAAAGTTCATAAGAAAGTCGATTAAGTTCTTCATGAAATTGTACCATAACTCGCTGAAAGAGCTACAGATGACTTGATTAAAAACAACTTGAAACCATGTATAGCTGAAACCATTATTGAAGATCGTGATTCTTTCCAATCTGAAGTACCTGATTTTATTTCTTAAGAATTCAATACACACGCACCGAAGATCATAGAAGAACCTTTCAAGAATTATGTACAAACCAATATTATTCAAGTGCATCCTACCACAATCACTTCAACCAAAACAACTTCATCAACTGAACTTTAGAAACAATTGTATTTGAAGATGAAGTCCAATCTTCAATATCAAGCTAATGATCCAGCATTGTGGGATGTATTAAAATGTAAGTTTGAAAAATCTTCAACCTCTAAAACTTCTTGCAGAGAAGATGATTTTCAATCACATCATGATGACCATCAAGAGGATGATGCTCCTCATGAGGGGGAGAAACGAGTGAAAAGACAAAAGGAGTCTAAAAGTTCAAAGTCTGCAAGGGGATCTTCATCAAAGCGATCAGCTATTGATTCCATTACTTATGTAACCAAGCAACAAAGTCAACAACAAGAATGGGATGCATGGGAAGAGGAAAATTTTATTGATGAAGATGATGAAATTCATGAAGATGAAACACCTGAGCTGATCATAGAATTTTAGAATGTTGATAAACATGTTCCAAGTATCTTTGATCGTGCAAGAATGAAGCCTACACTGAATGATATGTTGATTAGTTAGTTCAAGAATGCTGAAGAGTATACCTACCATTTGGAACAAGCAAAAAACTTTATGGAGAATCAGATAGTTTAGGAAAGCAGATAAGAGGACATAAGATGACCAGTACCAAAGCCTCTCGTATTCTTTGGAACACAAACGAATCCAAATGAACCTCCAAGGTATTTGTATACAAAGATCTATTCTTTCTAAAGAATGGAAATACGGAGGAGAAGAACTATATTCTTTCGTTCCACAAGATACACGCAGAACAATTTCCAGAAGCTGATCTGGAAGAAAAGATGAATTGATGGGTTTCTAAAGAATACAAGAATTTTAATGAAGACACACAGTTGTCAATTTAACATTGGAAAGACTCATGGCATAAAAGAGTGTACAAGCAAAACCAAAGAAAAGACAGAGATAATCCAAAAGAATATTTCTCTAATCACAGAATTATAGAAGTTTTCAAAATTATTACTGATCAACAATATGGTTTGGACTACATGGAACAAATACTTGTGATGAGAGACAATGATAAGCCGGATAGTTTTTCTGAAGCTGACTTCAAGTACCTGAACAAGAATGATATCGAAGATTTGTAATATCTTTGGCGGAACAAGAAGGTCAACTATCGTGAAACCAAGTTGATGAATTCATTAATAACTGTAGGATCCATAGATCATTCCATGTATAAAGCACAAGATCAATGGCACAAAAGATTTAAACATTAAAGAACTTTTGATTGAAAGAAACAAAAA
>BQNB010084653.1:16160-28687 GCA_026074375.1 Tanacetum coccineum | reverse complement strand
GTTTGTTTACTTTTAGATCATGTTGTCTCGTACACCAGTGGGAGAGATCTTAAGCGCTTTTCGTACTATTTGTTTACTTTTAGATCATGTTTTCACATACCCAAGTGAGAGAAATTTTAAGTGTGTGCAAGGAACATCATATAACGATATGATTATTGGTTTCTCTTGACCGCAAGGTAAGGAAGCTAATCATTTTATTAGAACTTAAACACACAAGATGTTTGTTGTCCTATTACAATTAAATGTCAAGATATAAAAGTAAGCTACTTCAACATTTTGACTACATGTTTTAGTCTATAGACTTATGGTTAAATTGAATAATCATAATTATGAAGTATAAAATTAACTTGAAATTACTATTGAACTCAAGAGTTTGCGTTCATAATTACTTTAGTTAGAATAATTATGTTCTTGTTAAGACATAATTATAAAGTCCTTGAATTTATCAATGACTCATAACATAAAGTAAGTAGTAAAATTGTTATGTCTTCTTGTTAACACATAAACAATAAGGTCCTTGAATTATTCAAAGACTTATAATGTATACTTGGCATGTTCCTTTTTCTTGTAAACATATGAACATAGAATTCTTGAACTGTTTGGTTTTCTTGTAAACACATGAACATAGAATTCTTGAACTATTTGGTTTTCTTGTAAACACATGAACATAGAATTCTTGAATTGTTCAGTTTTCTTGTAAACACATGAACATAGAGTTCTTGTATTATTCAAGAAATATACATTATAGCATGCACTTGGTTTTAAAATACTTTGTATTTAATTTGGTTTGACCGAATTGAAGAGTATTTGATCCAAAGAGAATTAAGTTATCTAAAGAATTTTGATGTAGTTTTATAATTCCAATACTCATAGAATACCAGATTATTATGGTATGTCTAATGTGTTAAAACAAATTATATTCATACTATTTGATTTCTGATAACTTAAATGGCTCTACCTCCAAATTGATCAAGGTTAGAAATTTGCGTGTGTCATGGATGCACTCAATATAGTTTTAACCTAGAAGGTATTCAAGACATAATCTATTTATGGATTTAGATAAATCCCATTATGTCATGATTAAAGTTCTGAAATTTGTTAATATCTTATGAAGCATATTATTAACAAGCTAGAAATGAGAACTGTAAAATGCATTTTGTTGTCCCAATTAAGAGCAATTTATTGTTGCTTAAATACTTAGTATTTAGAGAAGTATCTCTTCTTACAAAAGTAAGTGGGAGCATCTATAGATCTTGAAGATATTCAAGAACAAAATACATAACCTTCTGAATTCACTTGCTGATGTAATACTAAGGTTAAACATGAAAATGTCAAACCAAAGTATAATGTAACTCTCATTCGTAAATCCGCGAGGATACCTCATCAATGGAATGATATTTTAATATCAATGCTGAGGAATATAAGTTAGAGGCTCATAATAAGCCTGCTAACTAAATGAATTATCACATCTTGAATCTGATAAATATCTTAGAACTATGAATGACAAGATGTAGTCCTTAAAAGACAATCAATGTTTGAGCTTGATTGATCTTTTACCAAACAATTAAATTGAAAGGTAAGAATGAGTTTCTTTTGAAGAAAGGCTCATAAGGACAAGATTGTACACATATTAATGCCTAACTGATGATAAGAGTTTTGAATCTTACTCAAGTAATTGACTATGATTAAATCTTTCTTTTCTACACACATTAATTATATAAAGATAACTAATTGTCATACAGGTTTTCTTGAATCTGCATTATGGCGAATTAAGGATCATAACTCTTTCCTTAATCATTACCTTGCGAGGACGACATGTAATCGAAAGGGTTACGAGTCTATATTTGTAATATGACAATTAAGTTTTATAACTCTTTTCTTTATGATTACCTTTTGTGAGGACAGTGTGTAATCAAAAGGGGTTATGAGTTTTAAATAATCTTTATAAAGTATACAAGATAATAGAATCCAAGTGTGGATTAAATCATGCATCAAGGAGATCTTAAGTTTAATCACAATATGGTTTCTGATTAAATTAAGATAACTCCTGAGTACACTTGACATCAAGTGGGAGCACTATGTTTTTCCTTAAAACTCATATGTTGTGTAACATAATGAAAGCATCATTCCATCTAAGCTAGATGTTAATCCTTGAGATTGGAATGCAACTTCACTTAGGATTTTAGGAAATTAAACAAACGATCTAGGAATAAATGTTTAATTAAATAAGCATATGTGGTGATAAAGTCCAACATAAATGCAATATGTCATTAAAGCAAGTCTTAAATGATATATTTCACTTGAGATAATCAAATACATGGATGAAAACCTTGTGTTTTTGATAAAGGATTCATCATGTATATCTTATATTGTGTATGAGACTGGTTGTTACTTTTGCACAGGAGCAAGATGAGCTAACAACAACAATATCTAATTGAGAGTGTTTAGATGACTGATAAAAACAATATCTAATTAAGAGTGATTTAGATAACTGTTAAAACAAATGTTTACGAATTATATAAGGCATAATGTTGTTTGTGTACACACGATGCTAGAGAATAATCAATCCTAGTTAAAGTAAGATTTCATCTTTTTTGATAAATCTACTAACTAGATATGCTCAACTAAGAGCATTGTTGCATTACACATTAAAGAATGAGAATACTTTACATTTTAAGAAACTGTAAGATGACTGTCTGAGATAGGTATGTTGTTGACTTCAAATACCCCATTAAAGGTACTGTCACATTTCTATACTATGATAACTTGCAATAGTATGCAAATAGACATACGACACTCATCATATCATTCAAATACTTCACAAATTTGTGAATTTGAAAAAAGTATTCGGAAAGTTTACTCAGATAACTATTTAGCTGTCTTGTAAAGAAAGAGTTGAGAATGTTGGAAACATTGGACTTCAACTTGCTAATTAGTTTCATGCATATCTGTTTTAGTATTTGGATAATTGGGATTGTAAGACAATTTTTACTTTCTGATGAATGAAGATACGTGGTATTTGTCATTCATACATATAATAATTGTTATCCTATATTTGCATGTTTAATCCATGAATGATTTCTTATCATTCTAAATATGTCCATTGTCGGTTAACAATATGGGAATATTGTTATGTAAGGCAAATGTGAGTGTTGGTTATATTCCGTGAATATATGGATTTGTTCCCACCAAACTCATATGTATTCACAAGGGATGCATATTGGATACCCCAACCTTCGATCATTTACTTTTGGATCCATGTCATGAGTAAAATGTCGAAAATGGTTTAAAATCGTCCTTAGACTTGAGATACAAGCAAGTTCTGTATGTGTGGATATCACTTTGTGATTATAGCCAAACGCTGTCCTGAAACAAGGTAGTTATAAAAGCTATTTTTCGGAGTGTATGTGAAGCAGCATCCACAACACTTGTAGTCAATAAAGGATTTGTTCCTCCACTTGATATGTGCAGAAAGATACCATTGGGCCCTCTCCAGATTTAATCAGATAAATGAATGGCCGTTCCCAAAGGGTAATGCAAGATGATTCTTGATTACATTTGGTATATCTGAATTATTTCTATAACGAGAAACATAATGTTAAACTATATGGAATGACTTAGGATCCATATCCATGGTTTAACGGTATCTGTAACAAAGGGATGATTATAAAGCAAGAAATTTATAACCATTAAATAGCTGAGATGATTTTTGAAACTCTTATCTCATAATATTCCTAATGAAAAAATAATTGTGTGGGTTGCTAGACTTTGCCAATTATAGGTATGAGTGTTAGGTGCTACTCCAACTCCCAAGTGGGAGCTGTTGGATTATGGTAGTTAAATAGCACGAATACATTACGAATATGTGAGCCTATTGGGGGCACACACGTTAATACACGAAGAATATATTTTATACTTCACAATATTAAAACCATAAGGACTAAAACCGAAACAAGGCATGAACTTGCCATGTTCTAAAACCCTTAGACGTAAACAATGTTTTCCTAATTCTCCTGGAGCTCGAATGGAATATTCCTAAGGGATAATTGAGTTGGTTTTACTTGGGCACCAAGAAGAAAGAGTTGTATTAAAAGTGGGACTTGTTTTCCTAACTTATCAAGAATAGGTTTTGTGGGTTATAAATACTCCTTGACCCAAAACCCATGTGATATACGATTCACAAATTCTCAAAACCCAAAAAGTCAGTTTCGGTCTTTTTGTTTTTCTCTCCAAAGAATTCAACAAAACCCTCTAGTGGTTTTCGGTGCTTCATTATCTTCCTAGTTTGACTATTAAAGGTTGGCACATGTTGTTGTCTTGGTATACTCTAGTTTGGCAGAAACAATAAACCAAAACAGGTGGTTTTCGGTTTATTAGATTTTCGGTGCTAAGGTTTTTTGGTTATTAGGGTTTTTATTAAACTCTAATTCGGTGCTCGTGGTTTTCGGTTATAAGTCAAAGGTTGTTTGGTAATCGAGATATAAAACAAAGGTTGTTAGTTTGTGGAGTTAATCCTAGCAAGCTTACGTATTCGGTTGACGTGATTGTGTGAGCAACCGTAGAGGCAATTTACTTTAATTGCTTGTTTCGTTTACTTGATCAAATTATCAAAAGGTACGCGTTTCTATTTACCTTTTATTTTGTGTTAACCATATGCTATTACTAGGTCCTATCCGCTGCGTACTCGTGGCTAAACTAGTTACCTAGGTATTTAAATCCCAACATGAATATGCACTGGTTTTTGAGTCTCAACTCGAGCAATGGGGGTAGAGTTGACTCACTAGTAGTAAGATATGGGCGTGTCGAAGGACTAGCCTCAATCAAACAGGGTAAGTAGCTAGCTGGCTAAGTGTAGCCTCAATGAGAGCATGACTCTCTACAAGCTTGTGGTGCCTCGTATCCTCAAGTGCTCGTCTCTCAGCCTCAACTTGTTTGCGCTCATCCTCAGAAGTCACGAGAGAGGACAACATGGAATGGAGCTTAGTCGGAGAGACGTCGAGTGAGGATTTTTTTTTGAAAAATATTGTTTCAAATATTCCGAGACCACCTATTTCAACAATAATAGGAAGGTTTGTTGAGTGTGTGTCGTAAAACAAAAGCGAAAATATGAATGGGTTGGAGCATGTGCGGTGTGAGTTTCGGTCGGGCTTATGCTTGAAAATATGCATTGAAGGGACAATAGTGGTTTGTTGAGAGAATGGTGTTTGTTGCTTGTATATGATATTCGAGTGTAAGGTTTTTATAAGCAAGACAAGAAAGACAATAAATATTTAACCTAAAAACCTCACCAACTGTAAATAGTAAAAAGCTCAACATTAATTGGATACTTGTGTTTTGGTAGAAGTAATGACTAATGAGAGCATATTGATTGTCAAAGGAAATGAAACCGTGTCTTTAGATTGAGGATTTTCAATTTGTGATAATGGAATTAGCTTGGGTTTTTACCATGGGAAATTAAGAGACATGATGCAACTATAGTCACTTGTTCACTTATTTAGTATGGAATTTTTATAGTGTATAAATTAAATAAGAATTGTAGTTTACATGTTAAGTTCACATAACTTTAAGTAGGATCCGAAATGCCTTAACAAAGGAAAGCTATCGATTGAGTTCGAGTGTGTGTAGAGTTATACTGTTATAGTAAAGTTAATACTTGTCTACTTGATATGTCAACATTTTCTATATGATTTTCTTATAACTGAAAAAATAGTCATATATGATGCTATTAACTCGTATCAAAGCTTGTATGCACATAACTCGTTTGGCCCCTGAGTTGTCCACCACTTTCAAATTGGATCTCAATTGTATGAAAGTTCTTATTTGCTGTAAAAGAAACAAAATAAAGAAATGTTATACAGTGAAGTAAACCGGTTGACTTGGTTAATACAAAGCAAATGTATAAGTGGCAATATGATTATGAAAAAAATATTATTTGTAATAAAATTATCTATTTTTTGAATAGATTAATTTTGGATATTTGATGCATAAAGTACATGTTGGGTGACATTCTAGTTTCTACCCATTTGAACCGAGATCCTTTCAAGGTGAAATGTATTTTACCCACTTGGCCCACTTAAGGATAAAGCCATAAACCAAATCGACCCATTCATGAATGATCGGGTCAACACTTTCTCAGATAGATTATCAGACCTGAGCCAAGAAACTATTACAGGAAGTCTCCTGTTGTGATCTTAGCATTCCTGACGACACATTGCTGAGGCCCCGCAACAGTGAACATCCAGCTAGTTTGATTTTGTTTCATGCATATAATAGGACAAGACTCAGAAACGAAAAACTTATAATAGTAATCATAGAATAAAAATAGACAAAGCTTACCAAATAGAGTTTTAATATCGATAAAAGTAGCATATCTTAAGTTATACAAGCAACCACTAGTTACAAAGACTGAGTTTGTTTAGGTACGAATTCCAAAGGTTGCACCATTAATCAGAGACTTGAAAGGGATATATGATGAACATTAAGTTAGAGGTGGCAAAATGGGCGGGTCGTTGGTTCGACGCGACGGCCTAACGGTGCTTTTTGAAAACATGGGACAAACGGGTCGCGGCCAAAACGGGAGCGGTCAAACAGCAAGAGGTAAAGAGGTGTGGATCGACTTTGGAGGACTAAGGTAAAATGTTGTGAGCCAATTTTCTAACTTAAGACATTTTTCACACTTTTCTACGTTTTATACAGTGCTTGTACGTTTTAAGCGTTTCGTACATGACCTTTGCACGTTTTTTTGTCAACGTTTTCAATGTTTGCGCTCTGGCTTTCGCACGTTTTCCCCGTTCATTTTCGTAGTTTTCTCTACGTTTTCGTCATTTTTTTTTTTTTTTTTCCGTTTTTGTCCGTTTTTTACGTTTTCGTCGTTTTTTTTTATGTTTTCGTCCGTTTTTTATGTATTCGTCCGTTTGTTTATGTTTACGTTGTTTTTACGTTTTCATCCGGTTTTTTACGTTTTCGTCCGTTTTTTACGTTTTCGTTCTTTTTTTACGTTTTCGTCCGTTTTTTACGTTTTCGTCCGTTTTTTCATTTACGTATGTTTTTTTACGTTTTCCTATGTTTTTTTACGTTTTCGTCCGTTTTTTTCGTCTCCGTCCATTATTTTTTTCGTTTTCAACCGATTCCGTCCGTTTTTGACCGATTTCGACCGTTTTCGATCGATTTCGACCGTTTTCAACCGATTTCGACCGTTTAAGATCGTTTTTGTCCGTTTATAAACATGATGAAACGTGTTAGTACGTTTTCGTCCATTTTTGTACGATTTGTTCGTTTACATGCGTCCTTCTCCGTTTTCCTCCGTTTTTCTTTGTTTTCCTACGTTGTGTTCGTTTTCATACACTTTGTACGATTTTATACGTCTTCATACGCTTTTGAACATTCCTATAAAAAGTACTAGAACGTATAAAAGCGGATAAGTTTTGAAAACGTTCAAAAAACGGGATTTAAGCATAACTAAAACTATGAAAAACGACAAAACAACGAAAAGTGTTAGAAAAATCCAAAAGAAAACGTGTCAAAGGTAAAGAGAATGTAAGAAAATGGACAAAACGGTTGAAATCGGTAGAAATCGGTAGAAATCGGTCGAAAACGATCAAAATCGGTCGAAATCAGTCGAATGGAAATGAGTCAAAATCGGTCGAAAACGGTTGAAATCGGCCGAAATCGGTCGAAAACGAATGAAAATCGCCAAAAACATTCGAAATCGTTCCGATCGAAAATGGGCGAAAAATCAGGGAAACCAGACAAAAAACAGTCCAAAATCGGTCTTAAAAAACGTTCGAATCCATCGAAATAGTCCGAAAACCGCTCAAAACGCCCCAAAAAAAAAAAACGGATGAAAAATGATATGCCCAACAAGACCCATTATAAAAAAGTACCCGACCATTATACCCATGTTTATTTTGTTTCATCATATTTAATAGTCCATCGTATTTAATAGTCCATGGTTATTTTGTTTCATCATATTTAATACCCATCTTAAGCGCACAATGTTGACTTATCTGGACAACGAAGGTAAAATCTATAGAGTCGGCAAACTATACTAGTACTAGCAGTCACAGGCTAGATACTAGACCTCCATCGAGAAACCACTATTTGTGATTACATTTCCTCCAATTGTAACTTAAGATCAAAATGCAGCTTCATCACAGATAGAGGTAAAACTCAGTTTCCATTGAGGCTCCACACTTATGACTAATTTCCATCATTAGGTACTCAATGCTTATACACGTTAAGTATCATCCTCACGAGCCTCATACCCCAACAATGGAGAAACATTAAGATGGCATCTACCCAAAAGATAGGGAAATACAGCCCACTATGACTACATTTCTCCCTAAAACGTCTAAAATAAATGCATTATTGTAGCTCCATTTCTTATATAAAACTAGAGCTTTATATACTCTATTCCAAGAATCCATTATGTGAGCAAAAACACATTTCTACACTAATTTAAATTAAATGGGATATAAAATAAGCATAAATAAAAATATAATAATAAGTTGTATTAATATGAGAAACACAAGTACTTGCTGTATAAAGTGGAGATCATCCATCCCGGTTCAGGGAAATCCCCCAATGAGAGTTCGTGTCAAGAAATAAATATAACTTGCCTTGAATCAGCCAGACCATTACGTGTTTTGGACCGTCGTAATTTTTAACTATTATCCCCCTATTCACTAGACCTTTTCAACATCTCCATGAACCTTTCTACATGAGTATATTTTGCTTACCCTTTTATAGCGGTCATCTCATATTTGTAAGAAAAATGACACCGGACTAAGCAAACCGCAACTAGAAAATATAGAATACTATAAAAGATGACACACGGATTAACGTGGAAAAACCCCAATAGGTTAAAAAACCATGGGCAAAAAAAATACGTTTTTACTATGATGAAAATAGGAATTACAACCGGTCACTCCTAATTACAAAGATTAATAGATTATCTCTTGTAATTAGGAGATATACCAAACTCTCTAATAACCTCACACACACTGCTAGAAGAATAACACTATGTGTTTTTGTTGCTTTGGAATGAGATACCCTCAAATGAAGATACAAGCCTCTATTTATAGAGGTAATACACCGCCTTTTATCCATGTGAACATAGAAAATTGTTAGGCGCCTACAATGCCTCATTTGTTGACTACCGTCCATATGCATGCATGTCTAAATTGTCCATATGCATGCATGTGTAAATCATGCCTCCATATTTGACTTATCATGCCAATATTACTTTCTAGAAGCCAATAGATATCAACAATCTCCCACTTGAAGATTCGATTGAAGCTAAATCGATCTTTACACCGTTATCCTTCCTTGCACTTTCATGTTGCTTACGTTTTTGCTAGGCCGCATGAGGATCGGCACCATATAAACTTGCCACATTTGATTGCTTTTTTCATATAATCAGCCATGTTATCATCAGTATGAATTTTCTACATATCCACAGTTCCTTCTTCCACTTTCTCACGAACGAAGTGATACTGAACTCGTATATGCTTTGTCTTTGAATGAAATGTTGGATTCCTTGCAAGATACAAGGCACTCTGGTTGTCACAAAATAAAGTAATTTTCTCTTGTTCGTGACCGAGTTCCTCCAACAACATCTTCAACCATACTGCTTCTTTGCTGGCTTGAGCAGTTGCAACATATTCTGCTTCCGTTGTTGTTGACATAGCCACAACTGACCTGGCTAGTTTTTTGAACCACCAGCTTACTGTTCCGCCAGAAAGTGTAAACACATACCCAGTGGTTGATTTACTTCCATCTAGATCACCTGCGTAATCAGAATCAACATATCCCTTGACAGTTAAACCTGATTCCCCATAACATAATGCAACATCTGAGGTTCCTTTAATATATCTAAGGATCCTCTTCACAGCTTCCCAATGCTCTCTACCAGGTTTCGCCATGTACCGACTCACTACTCCCACTGCATAGTCTTGTACAAATCATCACGAACATTAAACTTCCCACTGCTGATGCATACGGTACTCGAGACATCTCCATCCTCTCTTTTTCACTGCTAGGACTCAACTTGGAGGATAACTTGATATTAGTAGGAAATGGGGTTGACATTGGCTTACAATCTTGCATATTGAACCTTTGCAAGATTTTCTTCACATAACTTTTCTGTGAAAGCCAAATTTTCCTACTAACTCTATCTCTGTGAATTTGCATCCCTAGAATCTTGTTTGCGGGTCCCAAGTCTTTCATCTCGAATTCCCTAGCGAGTTGTGCCTTTAATTTACTAATACGATCTTTGTTGGGCCTGCGACCAACATGTCGTCAACATATAACAGCAAAATGACAAAATCATTATTTCCAAACCTCTTGAAATATGCACAAGGGTCTGCGTGTAGTCTGTTATATCCAAGGCCAATGATGAAAGAATCAAATCTCTTGTACCAACACCGCGGCGCCTGCTTTAAAAAAAAAAAAAAAAAAAAAAAAAAAAAAAAAAAAATTAAAAGAAAAAAATTAAAAAAAAAAAAAAAAATAAAAAAAAAACAAAAAAAAAAAAAAGTAAAAAAAAGGCTTTAAAAAAAAAAAAAAAAAAAAAAAAAAAAAAAAAAAAAAAGAAAAAAAAAAGAAAAAATAAAAAAAAAAAGATAGAAAAGATAAACCGTACAAAGATTTGTTTAACCTGCAAACCAAGTTCTCTTTTCCATTTTGTTCAAAACCTTCTGGTTGGAGCATATAAATTTCTTCTTCAAGATTTCCATGAAGAAATGCAGTTTTTACATCTAGCTGCTCTAGATGTAAATCATACGTAGCACACAATGCCAAAACCACCCGAAAAGTTATCATTCGAACCACAAGGGAAAATATCTCGTTGAAGTCGATTCCCTCTTTTTGAGCATATCCTTTATCCACCAGTCTTGCATGATACCTCTCCACCTGATCATCACCATTTCTCTTGATCTTATACACCCATTTGTTTCCAATGGGTTTTCTACCTCCTGGTAGTGGCATCAGTTCCCGTGTTTTGTTCTTATGAAGAGCTTCAATTTCTTCTTGCATTGCTTCCTTCTAGAACGATGCATCTGGATTATTCAGTGCTTCTTGAAGAGTTGATGGCTCTCCCTCCTCTGTAAGAAGACAATATGCAACGTTGCTCTCCATAACATAATCTGATTGCCAACCTGGACGTCTTCTTTCACGATCACCAGTACGAGTCGTTGGAGCTTGAGACTCGGTCGTCTCATTCACCTCGTGCTGTGGTACGGCTTCAAAAGAATCATTCGACTGAAATTCCTTTTCCATCTGTATTGTTGCATTTTCCCTTGTAGTGCTATCACCTTCTTCATTCTCTTGAACTTTGTCTTCCATAAAGACATCTCTGCTAACGACAACTTTGTGGGCAGTGGGGTCCCACAAGTGATACCCCTTTACTCCGTCAGTGTACCCCAAGAACAAGCATTTTCTGGATTTTGGATCCAACTTTGTAGTTTCTTGGGTATTATACATCACGTACACAGGACTTCCAAATATATGAAGGTCTGAATAGTCGACTGGCTTTCCCGTCCACATCTCCATCGGTGTCTTCAACTCAACTGCAGTTGACGGTGATCGATTTATCACAATAACATTAATGCGTATTAACTGCGTCCCCCAGAATGATTTTCCCAAGCAGTATCGGTGCCAACATGCTTCTTGCCCTCTTTCTAATAGGTCAGTTCATGACGCTGCTGCCACTCCGTTTTGTGAGGGGGTGATGGGGTGCTGAGTGTATGATGTAGTGAACTGCCTTTTGATTCCTTCTTGCTTGCAAAAAAGATCAAACTCATCACCTGTGTATTCGCCTCCACTATCTGTCCTCAAACACTTGATCTTCGTTCCAAAATCAAGTTTAACCCGCGCTTTATAAACTTTGAAAACTTCAAACACATCAGACTTCTTTTTGATTGGGTACACCCAACATCTCCTCGAATAATCATCAATAAATGATACAAAATACTTTGCTCCTCCCAAGGACTGAACCGGTGCTTGCCACACATCAGAGTGAACCAACTCTAGAACAGAAACACTTCTAGAATTTGATGCCTTGAATTTCAGCCGATGCTGCTTGCTGATAACACAATACTCATAGAAAGGTAAAGAAACCTTTATGAGGCAAGGGAAGTACTTCCACCCAAGTAATCTTCATTCCTTGTTCCGACATATGTCCAAGCTTCTGATGCCATGAAATTGCAACTCTATGACTTGGACTATGTGAAGCAACCGATGCTTCTGCCTCCTCTATTATCTCTCCCTTTAACTGGTATAAGTTTGCAGTCACCTTTTCTCCTCTTCATAAATACCAGCGCACCTTTTATAATTATTCATGATCTTGTCTTGTATTTTCCACCTTACAAACAAGATATCCAATTGTCCCTAAAGACAATAAATTCTTTTTCAAGCCCTCCACGTATCGCAATCGTCCGAATAGTCGAACTATACCAATCTGCACTTTACCAGACACTTTAACACTTCCAATTCCCAATGATCTATAGTTTGCACGATCATTGCAACTG
>BQNB010084653.1:3660-11160 GCA_026074375.1 Tanacetum coccineum | reverse complement strand
TGTCTTTAACAAACTCATAACTGCTTGATTCATGTCTTGCTTTTAAACAGCTTATTTCTATGTTTTAAGTTTCCTAATAGGTGCATATTAAGCTAATAATTATCTGGTATCAAGGGTTGGTTCTTTAAAAATCAGGAGTTTTCAGTTTAAAATTGTGGTTTTCCTGTATTTAAAGGGTGTTTAGGACAGACCTAAACATGGGTAAAAAGGGGTTCTTTCCTAAACGACCTTCAGGAACATTAGGACTAAATTCACACTCTATTTTAATAGGATTTAATCAGTTATAAAAGTCTTTAAGATTAAACATTATAAGTTTTTGAGTGTTACGTTTTCATGTGTTTAAACTAAGCTTTTTTAAAGTTTTCTTTCAATTTTGCTTATATTTGATGATTTCGTCTAATTCTGTTTTTTTTGTTTGATTTTATGTTCATTCTAAGTTAAATGCAGTAGGGAATTAATAATCGTTAATTGTACATTGGCCATTTTTGTGTTGTCCTCAAATCTATTAGTGAGTTTAAGTAATCTATTCTCTTAAATCCCCAAGTTCGTTATTGATTCTATTTTTCTTTGCTTAATATGTATAGTGTGGTTTAGCTTACTGTGCTTTTCCTTGACTATTGTAATTTAAAAAAATGCCCAACAGTTTCAAACAAATCAAAGGTCTTAAAAAGCAAGAATGTCCTTTTCATTTCGGCTTTTTCTAGCTTAGCAATTTATCTAATTTTCTTAATTTCAGCTTTTATGTGCATATTGGTGTTTGTTCTTAATCTGTTTAAGCTTTTTAGCTCATTACATGAGCTTTTTAGTAGCTTAAGTTTAGCTCAAAAGTGGTTCCATTGGCTGTTTGCTGTCGATTTTAGGCAGAACTCCCCCCTTTATTTGTTTTTTTTGCCTTTTAAATGTTTACCACTTATTCCTTGCTTATCTTGCTTATATATGGCTTATTAGTGTAGTTTGTCATTCTAATTGCTTATGAAAAAAAAAAAAAAAAAACCTTTTGCCTTTTTGCTTAACAGTCCTAGAATAAGCCAATAGTTAAGCCTCATTGTCTAAGTCTTTTTAAGCAATTCTGCTGTTTTCATATGCTTTTTCCAGCTTATTTCTTAGATTTCACAAAAAGTTGTAATTGTAAAAAATGCTTAATTTAATGTCCTCTTTAAGTGTGTGCAAAAGAAATTAAAAAAAAATAAGTTTTTCATAAAGGGAAGGCATGGGGGTCGAACCCATGACCTCCCCTTTACCAAAGCCTTAGCACACACACGCAACACCAACTGCCCTTGGGACTTTCACCTGTTAGTCCTTGCACCAATTAATACTTAACCTCGTTTTAGCTTTTAACCTTTCAGCCACTTTTAGCTTAATAACAGCTTATTTATAACTTTTTTGTTTAACTTTATATTTTTCTTAGATTAAGAATAGTTTAAAGTATTTTCTGTGAATTTTTCAGATTTTTATAAAATTGTTTGTATTTTTTATAATTTATTTTCATTAAACACTTAAAAAAATTCATAGAAAATAGAAAAATAATCAAAAAAATACAAATATTTTTTTTAAAATTTTCTTTTATTGTATATTTCCTAGGAAAAATAGAATTTCATATGTAGGGTTAATTTTACAACTTTTAGTTTTTTTAAAGAACGGGATTGAATCCCGTTCTCGGATCTTCGCGTTTTTAGCCTTAAACACGTTCGTTTTTAATTTAGTTTTTTTTAATTTTTTTTTTTAGTCATTTAGAGCCTAGAAAAGTTAAAAAATCATTTTAGGATTAAAATTAAAAAATTTAGGTTTTTAGCCATCGTTTTTCGTACCCGTTTTAGGTTTTAAGTTATATTGCTTTCGTTTTTAGGTTTAATTTATTTGTTTTTGCATTTTTAATCATAAAAATAGAAAAATCAATCAAATCATCATCCCATTCAAGCATCAATTATCAATTCGTCATTCGATTCTCAAATTGCACACCTCGTTGGGATATAACGACCCGGGAAATCAAACTTCCGGAAACATATATATTTTATTTTATGAATTTTGACTTCTTGCCTTGGTCAAAGGCATTTGGTTGGGATTTGCCTATATTATATATATATATATAATTGAACGAATCATTTTTTGGCGCCGCTGCCAGAGAGGCGGTGAAACGATTATCGTAACGTTTGACAAATTGTGTTTGAATTTGTGAATATCTCTTTTATTTTTATATAAAAAATACAAAAATATTTTTTATTTCTTTTAGTATATATTTATAAAACAAGAAAAACTAAAAATATAAAAACATTGTCTTAATCGAGAAATAAAATTCATCAATTATATAATACTTTCACTAAAGTATTATCATAAATTCTCGAACCAAAGATTCAAAAACTTGTCTTTTGTGTCACTTGCGAGGTACGGCTCACATTTGAAAGTCAAACAAACTATAAGAGGGGTATAAGGAGGGTTGTTCCAACGAACTACGACCCGAAAGGAGAAATAAGCTTCGCGTTATCCCTCTCCTCCGCTCCTTTGTGAGTTTTTCTTTCAAAGAGCTACCGTGAAGCTTGCTGATTATCAGGTTTAAGTTGTCTTATCTCGTTTTGTCCGTTTGTAAAATATGTTGTTTAAAAAATTCAAAAAACCAAAATAATCTTCTTTTTCTTCGTATCGTTTAATTCTTTTCTTATCCCTCTTTATGTTTAATTCTTATGACGTCATTCGACTATCGTTTAAATCGCCTTAAAACGATTAAAGAATGCTCGTTGTGTGGAGCTTTGTACACTTCGGACTATTGTTGTTCTAAAGAGGGTATCGTAGACAAGATCATTCGTGAACTACCCTCTCCAAGTTGTGCAAGGTGTGGAACCCCGGTTGATGGTCCGCAATGTCGTGGATGTGCTCTTTTACGGAAGAAAATTAAGGAAGATTTGTTTACATATTGTGTTGAAAATGGAATTTTCCAAGACCTTCAAGATACTTCCGAGTCATCCGATGATAATACCAACGTTGTTAATGCTCCTCAAGAGCCATTCGTTGTAAAACAGGACCCCGATAATCCACAAAGTCCTCCACACATTGACCATTTTTGTCACAAGTGCGGTGATTCGTTAGATGAAATCTTTTGTCGACGATGCACTTGTAAGTTTTGTGGGAAAGGTGCTCATATTGGCTATAATTGTCCAACGCAAATTCCGATTACAAAATTGGCAAAGGTTGCAACAACAAAAACTTTTTGGTACATGCCAACAATGTGGTTGTAATGAATACAATGGAGTTTGTTTTTATTGTACGATTGGAAATAAAACACCAAACAATTTTTCAACTCCGCATTCTTCTAACGATTCTCAAAATTTTTCCAACCACCCCACACACTATGAATCAATCTTGTGTGAGTTTTGCGGGAACGATGCTCGTTATGGTCACTATTGTACACCGCAAGACTATGATGAGTTCCCACAAACGTTACCAAGTTTTCAACAATAAAAACTTTGTTGTGAAAATTGCGGGGGACCTCATGAGACTTTTCAGTGTCAACCGATGAATGAAGACTATTATCATGAGCAAAATTCTTGCTATGATCCTAATTCTGTCGGATTTGACCAATTTCAACCCCCGCAATATACCGTCAATCATCCAATCTTCAATTCTCAAAATAACCTTCTCAATTCTCAAAATAAGCTTATGGAACAAATGACAACCTTACGTGATTTGGTTGGTCAAGTTACACAAAAAAGGAAGAAGAAAAGCGAATTGCGGAAGAGCAAGCGGCTAAAGATCGATATTAGAAGATTCTCATTTGCTATGATGATGACGAAGACGACACCATTGCAATCACACCCGTTTTACCAATCAAGGAACCCGATAACTCTCTAAGTATGGGGGACGAGCATCTTGACACTGTTCCGGAAACGAAATCGGACGAAGTAATAAAGTCTAGTGTTGAGGACCGTGTCCCAATCCCAAGTGAGTCCGAGGGTATTCCCGAAAAAATGTGTGATGTGCCTCTTTATGAAAATACCACCCCTCTTAATGCTCTCAATGAACATTCTGAGATTGTCGTCGATTCTAACAATGATTCTACTTCGAGTAATGACGATTCTCCCTACGGTGAGGATATCGATTATGTCGATGTATCACCTCCCGATGCTGAGATCGTCAGCTTAGAGGTGGTGGAGATTGTTGTATCCCCGTCCAGTTTTTCAAAATGACCCACTAAATCGCTATTCATTTGTAGCGATTTCCTCAAAGTACACGTGTCATCACGAGATGCAAAGTATCGATTTTTTACAAAAAAAAATAATAATTATCATGATCGCGGCTCCCATGTAGTGATTTTGGTTTTTTTTTCTTTTTTTTACAAAAACAACCCTAAAATTTTTAATAATTACAACTTTTTTATATAACAAACTTTATTCGTCAATATTTAACAAATATATAACGCATTCGTTATTAAAAAACCCCTAGGTTTTAGGCACATTTTACTTTTTCTTTTTTTAATAATGAATGCGCTAGATATTTTGTTAAATATTTGACGAATAAAGTTTGTTATATAAAAAAGTTGTAAATATTAAAAAATTTAGGGTTGTTTTTGTAAAAATGCAAACATATATATTTATTTATCAAACTTTAACATTTTTTATAAAATCGTACGTACGTCAAAAGCATATCAATATTGGGCTCGTTTTGTTCGTAATTTAGAGCTCTTCGCAACGGTATTTTTTTAAATAACGAATGCGCTAGATATTTGTTAAATATTTGACGAATAAAGTTTGTTATATAAAAAAGTTGTAAATATTAAAAAGTTTAGGGTTGTTTTTGTAAAAATGCAAACATATAAATTATATATATCAAACTTTAACATTTTTTATAAAATCGTACGTACGTTAAAAGCATATCAATATTGGGTTCGTTTTGTTCGTAATTTAGAGCTCTTCGCAACGGTATTTTTTTAATAACGAATGCGCTAGATACTTGTTAAATATTTGACGAATAAAGTTTATTATATAAAAAAGTTGTAATTCTTAAAAAGTTTAGGGTTATTTTTGTAAAAAAAAAAAGAAAAAAAAACCAAAATCACTACATGGGAGGCGCGATCATGATAATTTTTTCTTTTTTTTTGTAAAAAATCGATACTTTGCATCTTGTGATGACACGTGTGCTTTGAGGAAATCGCTACAAATGAGTAGCGATTTAGTGGGTCATTTTGAAGAAAAAAAATAAGGGTGCGTTTGGTATGTTATAAGAAATCACAATCGGTAACGGTATGTTATATGGGTAGAATGAGAATAAAGATATCATTGTTAATATTGTTGTTTGGTATAATAATATGATATGGGTATTAGATTTTATAAGGTGGGCCCGTTACTATTTTTTAAATATAATAAATAAAATATAATATTACTTTTTAAATAAAGACAAAAAAACAAATAATAAAAGGGTTTTGCTAATGGCAGCCCTTAGGGTTGTCTTTAAGATGATTCTTTTTACTACAATTTAATGTAATAAATGAAATCATCCAATCAAAATCAAATTTTTGTTGTGCATCCGGATTTTTAGGGATTGTATCCATATTTTTCGGAATTGACATCCAATCATAATGATTCAGGGATGACTTTGTAATAAAATTCATTCTCTTAACGACAACCCTAAGGGCTGCCATTAGCAAAACTCTAATATTTTAAATTAAATTAAATTTATCAATACTCATTGAAATGTAAACATAAAAGTTTGAAAAAAGTTAGATGTTTGGCCCGATTAGCTCGTTAAGCTCGACAGGCTCGATCGGCTCGTTCGACTCGAGTAACTAAACAAGCTTTCGAACGAGCCGAGCCGAATATTGCCTTTTAAAAGCTCGGCTCGTTTATATAAACGAGCATGATCTTTTGTTTGAGCTCGACTCGAGATTGACAATTTGTAGGCTCGAGCTCGAGCTCGAGTAGCTCGTTAACACCCCTACAATGCAGTCAAAATGGCCGTCAACATCTTGGCCTTCCCCTGGTTTGTAATTATCAAATTTTGACTTATCCTTAAGTTTCAATCCCTCGTCAATTGCAAGTTGTTCGATGCACCACCTGTTATACGGACGATTGTTTTGTGTGCCACATGAACTCTCCTTCTGGGTTGAGCATCTCACTTGCATTTGGGAAGAAACCTCTCACGAGTGCTTGATGTTTGCTGAAACATGAAACATAAACAATCAGCATATATCTTTATACATAAAACAAAATAGAAATTAACATGGCAAAAAACTAGTAAGTATTTTTTATTATGTGTAATAAAAAACTATTAAAATGCTTGAACGGAAGAGGTAATTTGATTTACAAACTATCGTAAATCAAAGACAGAAATGAATAACTATTTTACACAAGCTCAAACTAACTATTGAAAATAGAATAATGCTAAAATCGACAATTAATCGAATTTTACCTAACATTGTTCCCGTTTGTTGTGATACTGTTTTGATTTTATTATTTATCACTTACAGTTGCCTATAAATGTACAAATAAGTTTATCTTGTTGATGTAATGACATACTACGTATTTATTATTTATACCACCCACCCAATTTTGAAATCCTAGTCCACATCAAGGTTACCTCGTTAACCCTATATTTACCGTTGCTTATAAATGTAAAAATAATTATCCACGGCTAAGATATATTTACCTTTGTACAAATCATCATCTTGTTAATATATATTCCGAGACCACCTATTTCAACAATAATAGAAAGGTTTGTTGAGTGTGTGTCGTAAAACAAAAGAGAAAATATGAATGGGTTGGAGCATGTGCGGTGCGAGTTTTCGGCTGGGCTTACGCATTGGAGAGACGGTAGTGGTCTGTTGAGAGAATGGTGTTTGTTGCTTGTATGTGATATTGAAGTGTAAGGTTTTTATAAGCAAGAAAGACAATAAATATTCAACCTAAAAACCTCACCAACTATAATAGTAAAAAGCTCAACGTTAATTGTATACTTGTCTTTTGGTAGAAGTAATACTATTGTCAAAGGAAATGAAACCGTGTCTTTAGATTGAGGATTTTCAATTTGTGATAATGGAATTAGCTTGGGTTTTTACCATGGGAAATTAAGAGACATGATGCAACTATAGTCACTTGTTCACTTATTTAGTATGGAATTTTTATAGTGTATAAATTAAATAAGAATTGTAGTTTACATGTTAAGTTCACATAACTTTAAGTAGGATCCGAATGCCTTAAAAAAGGAAAGCTATCGATTGAGTTCGAGTGTGTGTAGAGTTATACTGTTATAGTAAAGTTACATCTTGATATGTCAACATTTTCTATATGATTTTCTTATAACTGAAAAAATAGTCATATATGATGCTATTAACTCGTATCAAACTCTTGAATCTCGACATATGTTATGGTGAAATGACCGAAATCCTTTAAGGACTCAAATATGACTCACAATCTTTTATAAATCTGTAAACCATATATATATATATATATCTTGGAATCTTTCAATAGTTTAAATATGTAACGTCATTCTAACTAATCAAACTATTAATGGGGG
>BQNB010084652.1:0-28687 GCA_026074375.1 Tanacetum coccineum | reverse complement strand
AGACACTCTTTTGTATGCATTACATATTTGTACAATGTTTACAGTATTTTCTGACTGACTGCTTGTTCACTTGAGTGTTATAATTAAGAAAAATAATTCAAATCCCTAAAAAACAACAAATATCTTCTATTATGTTTGATAGAGTGGTGATGACAAACTCACCATCCACCTCAGCGCCACATCAGACTCATTCACACTCACCTTTAACCCGTAGTGGTCACCACTCACTCACCATAACTTACCTTTCATTAAAATACCTACTACCAAAATAAACTCACCATTCACACACACGCTCACGCGTAACTTTTTGGATTGGAGTGGGAAGTTACTCGTGACTTGATAACTCACTCATGACTTGGGAAGCCACTCCACCCAACACTTTTATCAAATCATAACCTTACATCAGTACAATTTTGCTTGTTTTAAGAAATATAGCAACTTATTTGACCTTTTTAATCAAACCATATCCATTATGCCAAAAAGCTTAAATTGGAATTTTAAACAAATTAAATTCGGAGTTGTTTTGTCATGCTGTCAAATGAGCCGCCAAAATCATTTTCTACCTTTTTTTTTATAACTAAATCATTTTCAACCTGAACCCATTGTCTTCTAAAAAATCATAAAAACAGGGTTCATACTTCATAACAGAGGTAGAGGCGCGTGGAGCATGTGGTATTTGTTCACGACAACAACATAAGAGCGTCGATTAACCTTTCGGCATGAACACTCCTTCCACCACTCCCGCCGTAGTAAAAAACGAACTGATCAAACAAATCATGTGCGTGGAGTGCATGAGGTTTGCTTACGGCGGAAAAAGTGGCGCGTGAAGCGCGTGAGGCGTTATATACGGCGGGAATACCTTGTATCCTTACTACACATGCACGCACTTCCGTCGGTGATAACATATCCGCCGTGACAAATGTTAAAGAATGCACAAACACAAAAATATTCTTCCATCGATCAAACTTATAAATACCAATATATAACTAAAATGAAAGCTAACCCTTAAATCTTGAAGAAAATATTATTTTTCCGGTAGCAATAAAGATCAATCAAGTTCTTTGTATTTCGGTCAAACATGATGACATAGACGGCAGAAGGTTGGTCCAATGATGATTTGGGGTTTAGTATTTGGGAGTGTTGGAGGAGATGAATGTAACATCCCAAAACCGGTTTTTAAGTATTTTATGACAAGAATGCAACGTGAATGAGTTTGACTATGACTTTTATTAGTTAACAGCCTCTCGTGATTGGTTAGTCAAACCCGATAGTCAAACTTAAGTTAAATGTTAGTCAAAGTGGTTAGTATATGTTTATAGGAAGTATTATGTGACCCAAGTATAAGAGAAAAGAACTCGAGGGGCCTAAGTTGCCAAAATCCTAAACTGGTACTAGAACCTTCAGGTTTTAGTACTAGAACCTCTAGATTTTAGCCTGCAGGGACCATTCTTGCCTGAATTGCAAACTTGTGCCATATTTATGAGATATAATCTCATATCTTCCATAATATTCCAGAAATTTATAGTTGGTGTGTGTGTCGTGAGATGGAAAAAGGAGGGAAGAACAAATATTTTCCAAATGCTAAATTGAGTGTGGGATAATGTTCTAACCCAAGAAATAGGTCCATAGCAATCATCCATCATAAGTGAGTAAGCTTAATTAATGTTTAGTCACAAGTTACGAGTTAGGGTTTATGTACCCAATTTGGGGGTTTTGGGTAAAAAGTGTTTTAAAGTAAAGATATGATGTTATAATAATCATGGGTTAAGTTGTATTGAATAAAGTAAGTAATTTTAGGGGGTTTTGTGATATGACCATGACTTGACCATACAAAGATTAGTATTGGGATGGGTATGTATTGGTTAAGGCTAGAAACCCCTTTAATTGTTAAGTTTATAAAGTTTTTATGATTTGTGATTATTCATGATTAGGGTCAAAGAGGATGATTATTATTATTATTATTATTATTATTGATGATGATTATTATTAAGCTTAGCTTGGAGCTAAGGTAAGTAAAATGATTATAACATGTTGTTATATTGAATTTTAATATATATGTGTTATGTGTATGATTGAACTATGGTAAAGGATGTTTGGATTTATGGTGTTGAATTAAAGAAGAATGAAGAGCTAGTTGGCCTAACTAGCCAAGTATGTGTTAGACTAGCGTGGAACCAGTTAAGGTATGTGATGACTAGATGAGTTGTGTATTAGATGGTTTACAGTAATGACTATTTGGTGTTATAATGTGATTGATATGTGAGATATCATACATATCCTGTTTATGCCAAAAATGGACCTAATAGATGATAATGTGCTAAATTATGCATTGTATTGTGTTTTTGTCTTTTGTGATTTGTGTGGTTTCGGATATGCAAAATATAGGAAAAGAACCAAAACGGTCAAAATCAAACCACGAGACGGATGAGTACACAAGAGCCGGTCGTTTAGTCAATACTTGTATTACTTGGGTCCCCCATGTGAGTGAGTTGACGGCTTCCTTTTGATAGGCAAGAGAGATAGGATCTAGGTCCTTAGACGTCACTTGCATCTCAACCCTTGCTCTCTTCTAATATAGGAAGTTGAACTTAGCCGTTGGATTGAATAGAGGTAACACGGATTGCCAGCGAGGCAATCCCAACCTTGGGGACTCTGGTTGTGGCATCTTTTGAACTGTTTTTAGTGCAAATCTCCCAAATAGGTGTGTTTCTTTGGTGATGACGTGTCATTCATTGTTGTCAGAACTGGCCAATCATTGGCTTGGGTGACGTTTATCTTTGCTGAGTTGGCGTTGGTATAAATTATAACCCAAGCCCTAGGGAGAAGTGCACAGAATGCGTTTAACCGTAGATGGCGCCGCAATTTAGTGGCCGAGTAAATTGAGAACTACGGGTGAATAGTAAAAACTCCTTCTTCGCCTTTTTCTTTTTTATATCTTGTTTCACGCATTCGGCGCGGCTTTAATAAGAGGTGTTTGACTTGGGTCCCGATTATCCGCCAGTATTATATAAATGGGATATTGGGCCATGGTTTATTTGTTAGGGCTTGTAAATAGGCTTAACATAAAAATGGAAAAACTTTGAAAAATGGGAAAACGGGGTGTTTTAAAACTTGTGATTTCTTAACTCTCCCCACAAAAGACTTTGCTACTTTTCAAAGGATTAGTTTGGGGAGGTTTTGGAGTATTTGGTTTTAGAGCATATAACATTGCGTGAGGACACGACAATCATTTAGTTTGGGGAATTTTGATATGTGAGAAATCACATATCCGTTTTATATCAAAAATGACCCTTAAAAGATGAAAAATGAACATATTATGCTTGTATATTGTGTATTTTGTCTTTTGTGATGTGTAGGTACGGATATTACAAAAATCACAAGAAAAGAGCCAAAAACCGGGCAAAAACGAACACGAGACGGAAAGAGTACACAAGAGCCGGGAATTTATCAAGCTTTGGTCAACAAAAGTCAACCATGGTCAACTCACATGAAGACAAAAACCTTTGAAATCACCAAAATACCCTTAATGTTAAATCAATTTCACCAAAAGTCCCTAAATGAATAACACCGTTAGTCCTTTATTACCAAAGGACTAACGGTCGTTAAGTCCAAAATTATAACCCAATTCCTTTTTAAACCATTTACCCAAGCCCAAACAAATAAAGCATGGCCCAATTCCTTTTATATAAGCCCAAGTCAACACCTCTTATTAAGCCGGGTCAAACAAAGATATAAAAAAGAAAAAGGCGCGAGAATGGGTTTTACTATTCACCTTTCGTTCTCAATTTACCCTGCATCAAAAATCAAATGGGTAAAACTCATTTCTTTGCACTCGTCCTACTTGCTTTCAAAAGATGCTAGTACCAAGCTCCAGCTCAGCAAAGATAAACGTCACCCAAGCCAATGATTGGCCAGTTCTGACAACAATGAATGACATGTCATCACCAAAGAAACACACCTATTTAGGAAATTTGCACTAAAAATAGTTCAAAAGAAGCACAATCATGTCCCAATGATTGGATTGCCACGCTGGCAATCCGTGTGCCTCTATTCAATCCAATGGCTAAAGATCTATTTCCAATGATTAGAAGAAAGCAAGGGTTGAGATAAGTGGAGCATCTAAGGACCTAGATCCTTCTTCTCTTGCCTATAAAAGGAGCCTCAACCTCACTCACAGGAAGGATCATCTAGTTTTTTTTAGCAAGTAGTGTAGCTTATTAAATCTAATTTTAGCTTATTGTTTTTCATTAAATGTAATTTTTCTAGCTTGTAATCAGTTTATTAATCAATAAAAGTTTACTTTTCATAGCGATAAATTATCAATTCACGTTTTTACTTTAAATGCATAATGATTTGATTAAACTCTCTTTTACTCAGTTAAGCTCAATAAGCTGTCATTTTAACTAATAAGCTAGCCATACACTCAGTTAAGCTCTCAAAGCTTAACTGAGCTTAATAATACTTAAATCCACCCTCAAATTTACTTCAGCTTTTAAATGGAAGGGAAACCAGATATGGATGGGTTTCCAAGACCACACCAGCTTATCATAAGATAAGCTGGAGCTTGTTGAATAGCTCCTTGAGCCATTTTATAAGCCTTGTTTGTGCAGAGGCCTTTGTAAGTCTTCAATTTACTTTTTAAGCTTTATATTGCACTTTAGTTAGATTTCTGCTTAATTAGCTTAATATTAGCTTATAATTGTTTAGTATAGCTTATATCTGCTTAGTATAACTGTTTGTTGCTTAATTAGTTCACTTGTTAAGTTTAAAATTTAGTTTTCATGTATCTGATATAAAACAGTTGAAAAACCAAAAAAAAATATTAGCATAGTTGATTAGCTTATTGTTCCAGCTTATTTGATTCTTGAAATATGTTCATTAGGACTGTTTTAAGCTTTGTAGTATCTGGTATTTGAATTTTGTGCTTAAAATCTAAATTTCATAAGCTTAATATGAGTTTGGATTACTTAAAGGGGTGTTTGGTTTATGACAGCACTAACTTGAGTTAGTGCTGTCAAAGACCATTTGGTTCTTTAGGCCAAATTTAAATCTCATATCTAGGTTATATGATTAGGTTTTAAGGCTTTTAGTTAGGTTAATCTAGTTTTTTGAAAGTTTTTGAGTAGTTGATAGAATCTGTGGTAATAAGTTCAGGTCCTTATGCATTTTAAGCTTAACTTTGTTCTAGCTGGTTTAGTTAATCATTTTGCCTTCATTTTGGTGTTTTAAATGTGTAGAAACTAAGTCCCTAAGTCTGCTATTGTTGTTTTTAAGTTTTGGTTATAAAAGTGTTATTTGCATCAGCAGGCATAAAAGGCCTTAAGGCCATTTTTAAGCTAAAAATTTAGCTAGTAAAAGTAGGAATTAGTTCTTCAAATTTAGAGTACAATTAGATTATAGGTCAAATTATATAGGTTAGGACTTAATTCAAGTTTAAAAGCTTATTTGAATATCTGAATTAGGTCTGCAATTTAGCACTTTGTCTTTTGATAAAACTTTTAAAAAAACCAAAAAAATTAGTGTAGTCTGTCTGCATTAGCCTTTTCATTTAGATTTTTCATTGCTTTGTTAAATTTCAAAATACTTTTTGATTGATGTTTTAAGTAGTCTCTAGTATAAGCTTCAAGATTTTTCAAGTCATTTTAACATAAGGTTCTTTTTGCTCATTTAAAAATAAGCTTAAAAAGCCCTTGTTCGACTGTTTGGTATGCAGTATTGAGAAAAAAATGCTTATTGGATTTCCAGCTTATGTTTTGTAATTTTTGCTTAAATTTTATTCTAATTTGCTTATTAAGTCAGTTATAGAATAGATATAGTTTAATTTGCTCAGGTTTGAGCTTATTTTAGCTTAAATTGCTTTCTTAAATTAGGAAAAAAAAAGATTAAAAGAGTTAAGTGTTTTCTGTCTACTTTAAGTTCAAATTCTGGCTTATTAAATAAGTTTCATAAAAAGTTTCTTTTACAAAAAGTGTTAGTTATAAGCTGTTTTACAACTTTGTTTCAAAAAGTTTTGCAAAATAAAAAAAAGGGAAAACTAAGGAAGTCAGGGGTGAGCAAGACTCGAACCCCTGACCTCAACCTAGTCTCTAGCCCTTTTTAACACACACACACACACACACTCAAACCATCTGCGCCCTTGGGACTTTTACGTCCAAGGGTGCACTTAATATTCCTTTATCACCTTTTTGGGCCTATTTTGAAATAAGCACTTCGAGTGCTAAACAGCTTTTTCTGGGCTTATTCGTTTAAGTTGGTTTTGAGTTTTTATTTTTTTCTTCAAACTTTGCATCACTAGCTATTTTTAGTAATTTTCTTTGATTTTTAATTCAAGTTTTACTATTTTTCGTGCATTAAATTTGTTTAAAAACTTTAAAAAATCATAAAAAAATAGAAAAATAATAAAAAAAAATATTTTTTTTTCTAAAAATTTTCTTTTATCATTTTCTAGGTTTAGGAATTAAATTTGTGTTCGTAGGCTTTAAAATTAGTATACTTGCTTAGTTGTAGTGTTTCCTTTAATTCCCGTTATTGTTTTCGTGTTTAAGTGCTTAGTTGTTTAATTTTCATAGTTATTTTATTTGTGCCTTTATTTGCCCACTAGTAGGATTTTAGAAATCAAAGATCTTAGAACCATTCAAATCATTGTCTAAATAAAAACGAAGTCTCAATTCATAATTCTTGGGGTATAAACGACTCGGTGAACACTTACCGGTTAAACGTACGATATTTTGTGTAGAAATTGCTTTTAATCTTTGTCCTCAAGGATTTCTAGTGAATTTCTTATACTTTACTATTATACGTGTATATATAATTTGTGTGTCACACCCCGTAAATTCCCGGTTAGTATTCCGACCCACTCCGGTCATCTACTTTAAATTTTAGTCGTTACGTTTAAAAACCTTTCGTCTTCGAAAGTTACATCTTTTTGAAAAAATCAAAATAAAAAAATATATATAAAAAATAAAAAAGTAAAAAAATATTTTTCTTTTTCTTTTTACTATATGTAGAAGATTAATAAATAAAAAAAATACAAAAATATTTGCTCTTCTGGATTTTTCGATTTTTATTGTGTTCTCTTAAATACTAAAATACACAAGCAAATTATTCTCTTACACGAGAATTTTGTAATATCCATTAATAAGTTTCCGAACTTAAGATAAAAGAAAAAGCAACCGTCTTGGGTCACTACGAAAAGGCGCACCTCTTTTGTGAAATAAGCTATTAGGAGGGTTGTTCCACGGAACAACGACCCGAAGGGACAAACCTTTTTAAGGCGATTCGCTCCCACTACGTCCCCCGTTTGCAAATTTCACTTAAGGGAGTTACCCTAAGTTTGTTGATTATTCGGTGAAACAAAAATATTTTTGTGTATATATTTTTCTCGTTTGTTTGCATAGTGCATGCACACTAGAAATTCCCATTTTCCAAATAATTCACCCGTAACCATTCTGAGATGTCAAAATAGAAGACGTACTCCAAACGTAGTCGAACCCCTCGTAGCTCGTACAAACGTAGAAGTTGCACCAAATGCGGAAAGAACAATGGAAGAGCAAACTCTGAGCACCCACGGAAGGGTACAGGATGAAGGCTATCGTCATACCCGGAAAATTAATGCGGATCATTTTGAGATTAAAACGAATTTGCTTATCAATTAGTTCCAAGCTAACCCATTTCAAGGTTTTGAGAGGAAAATCCCCCATAACTCATATAAACAACTTTAAAGTATTACCTCGACTTAGAAATTTAGGGATGTGCCGAATGATTGATTTAAATTAAGAAGTTTCCATAATTCGCTCGAGGGGCCGCTAGAGTTTGTACGATAAAGAACCTCCTAAATTCGATCTGACTTGGGAGGATCTGCGTAACCCAAATTCTGAAACAATTTTTTTCCCTCCCTCCGAAGTCCCACTCCACTTAAAGAATGAAATTTCTCGTTTTTACCCAAAAATCGAGGAAACATTTAGTGAAGCATGGAATGATTTAAGAAATGTCTTAGAGCATGTCCCCACCAAGGAGTTAGGAGTTTAACCCAATAGATACTTTTAATAATGTTTAAATGAGAATGAGCAAATCCATAAAGCCGTCGGCGGTGGAAATCTTTTGAGTAAGACTACTAGAGAGGCTTTGAACATAATTGAGAATAAGTCAAAAGTTCGTTATTCACGAAACAAATCGAATGTTTCTAGGATGAATACGACTTCTAGGGAAAGTTTTAGTAAAACGGATGAGAGAATTGATAAGCTTGCGGACCAAATTTCGACCTTAGTTGAGATTGTTTCTAAGAAAGTTGTCACTCCCGCTACGGTTAAAGCGGTTGAGGAATCTTGTGTTACTTGTGGTAGTGCTCATGCTTGGTATAATTGTCCTAATACCGATAACAATCAATCTAGTGTTTGTGCGGCAACGGGTACTTACAATCAAGTGGCTCCTCCAAACCGTGTTAGCAACCACATGGCACCACCCGGTTTTGCTCCGGTGCAAAATAGTCAAAATAGGTATAATCAAAATCAAGGTCAAGGGAATAATTTTAATCGGGGAAATAATTTTCATGGAAATCAAGGTTTTCAAGCTCAAATTAATCATGCTCCAAATTTTCAAAATCAAGGATTTCAAAACCAACCTTTTCAAGCTCCTAATAATCAAGTTCAACAAGGAGTTCCAAATGAGTTTTCAAATTATATGAAATCTAATGACCAAATGATGAGAAAGTGCAGAGTCCAAATCAACTCCGTTGAAAGGACAATTTTAAGATGAAATTCAAAAATACAATGAAGACTCAACAAACCGTCTTGATGAATCAACAAAATGCTTTTCAAAATAATTTGCAAAATATGTTAAGTGGATTTTTCCAAAACCAAGCCTCAACTTCGGGTACTCTTTCGAGTAATACTATTCCTAACCCGAAGTGTGAGATGAAAGCAATCACTACTCGAAGTGGTGTTGCTTATGAGGGACCTTCGATTCCTACTAATCCTTCTCCCAAAAAGGTAGTGGAACGAGAAACCGAGGAGACAACGGATAAGGAGCAAACTAATTTCCAAGGAAGTACCGCTCACATCCCACCTCCGGTTAACCCCATTCCGATTCCGGAACCCGATGTTCCGAAGACTTTACCTAAGCCTAATATTCCATATCCTTCGAGACTTAATGATCAAAAGTTCCGTGAAAAAGCTTCGAATCAAATGGAGAAGATCTTTCAAATCTTTCAAGATTTGCGCTTCGACATTAGCTTCGCGGACGCTTTACTTTTGATGCCAAGATTTGCCCCTACGATTAAGAATTTGCTCATGAATAAGGACAAGTTGTTTGAATTAGCTAAGATATCGTTGAATGAGAATTGTTCGGCGATGCTCCTTAAAAAGCTTCCCAAAAAGCTTGGAGATCCCGACAAATTTCTTATACCATGTGATTTCCCGGGAATGGATGTATGTCACGCCTTGGCCGATCTTGGCGCGAGCATAAATCTTATGCCTCTTTCCATTTGGAAAAAGCTTTCCCTACCCGAACTTACCCCCACTCGGATGACTCTAGAGCTAGCGGATCGATCCATTACTCGTCCTAAAGGACTCGCCGAAGACGTCTTTGTCAAAGTGGGGAAGTTTCACTTTCCTACCGACTTTGTTGTTGTTGATTTTGAAGCCGATCCTCGGGTTCCTCTCATTCTAGGGAGATCCTTCTTGAGGACCGGCCGTGCCTTAATTGATGTTTATGGAGAAGAAATAACCCTTCGGGTTAATGACGAAGCCGTGACTTTTAATCTTGATCAAACTACGAGATACTCCTCTACATATGATGATATGTCGGTAAACCGAATTGACGTCATTGATGTTGCTAGTGAGGAGTATGCTCAAGAAGTGTTAGGTTTTTCTAATAATTCTTCGGGTGGCAATCCCACCACGACTTTTGAGCCTATTATTTTTGACTCTTTTCTTTCCTTCACTCCGTTCGAGGAAAGTGACTTCATTTTGGAAGAAATAGAGGCTTTTCTCAAGGATGATTCAATTTCACCGGAAATTGATCATGCAGTTTGTTATCCGGAGGGAGATATTTGCTTAATTGAAAATTTGTTGAATAATGACCCGTTTCAACTCCTTCCGATGGACCTAAAGGAAGTGACAAAGACAAAATTTCATAGCAGAGCCTCGGAAAATTAGAGTATTTAAAAAGACTATCCATCTCATTTGGAATATGCTTACTTAGAAGGAACCGATAAGTTACCCGTGATTATTGCAAAAGGTTTAAAAAAATGATGAAAAAAGCCCTCTTAAAGGTACTTAAATCACATAAACAGGCCATTGCTTGGAAAATCACCGACATCAAGGGTATTGACCCTCGTTTTTGTACTCACAAAATCTTGAAGAGAAATTATAAACCCCACGTCCAAGTCAAAGACGGGTTAACCCAAAAATTCACGAGGTAATAAAAAAGGAAGTAATTAAACTTCTTGATGCCGGAATGATTTACCCGATCTCCGACAGCCCGTGGGTTAGCCCCGTGCATTGTGTACCCAAGAAAGGTGGTATAACCGTTGTTGCTAATGAAGAAAATGAATTGATTCCAACACGATTAGTTACCGGGTGGAGAGTTTGCATTGATTATAGGAAATTAAATGAAGCTACTCGTAAAGATCATTTTCCATTACCATTTATGGACCAAATGTTAAAAAGATTAGCCGGAAATGAGTTCTATTGTTTTCTCCTGAATTTTCAGGTTATTTTTCAAATTCCAATAGATCCCAAAGACCAAAAAACTACTTTTCAACAAGCCCTTTATGTAACTTTGGCTTACCGTCGCATGCCATAGGCTTGTGTAAATGCTCCCGGGAACTTTCCAAAGGTGTATGATAGCCATATTTCATGATATGATCGAAAAGACTATGGAAGTTTTTATGGATGATTTCTCGGTTTTTGGAGATAGTTTTGCTACTTGCCTCTCCAATTTAGACAAAATGCTAAAAAGGTGTGAAGACACGAATTTAGTTCTAAATTGGGAGAAGTGTCATTTTATGTGTAAAGAAGGAATTGTGTTAGGTCATAAAATATCAAAGTCCGGGATTGAGGTCGATCGAGCTAAAGTCGATGTTATCGCTAAGCTACCTCATCCGACCACCGTAAAAGGTGTTAGGAGTTTCTTAGGTCATGCCGGTTTTTACCGACGATTTATCCAAGACTTTTCTAAGATAGCTAGACCTATGACTCACCTTCTTGAAAAAGAAACACCGTTTGTGTTTTCTCAAGATTGTATTGATGCTTTTGAGACTCTTAAAAAGAAGCTTACCGAAGCTCCGATCTTAGTTGTCCCCGATTGGAACCTACCTTTCGAACTCATGTGTGATGCTAGCGATTTCGCGATTGGTGCGGTTTTGGGACAACGAAAGACGAAGCATTTTCAGCCTATACATTATGCTAGTAAGACAATGACCGAAGCTCAAATTCATTACACTACGACGGAAAAAGAAATGCTTGCCGTAGTTTATGCTTTTGAAAAGTTTCGGCCATATCTTGTCTTATCTAAAAGTATAGTGTATACGGATCACTCGGCTCTTAAATACCTTCTTAGTAAACAAGATGCTAAGCCGAGATTGCTCCGGTGGGTTCTCCTCCTACAAGAATTTGATATCATTATCCGTGATAAAAAGGGAAGTGAGAATCTCGCGGCCGATCATTTATCTAGACTTGAGAATCCTCATAAGGATGAGTTAGAAAATAAAGACATAAATGAAAATTTTCCTTTAGAAACTCTTGGAGTTATATCTAGTGGAAGTACCCCATGGTTTCTTGATTAATGCAAATTACTATGCAGGGAAATTTTAATCGTCAAAGGATGTTCGTCCCAACAAAAGAACGAAATTCTTAAGGACCGTTAAACATTTACTTTATGGGACGACCCCACCTTTTTCGGGATTTGTGTAGATCAAATCATATTCGACGGTGTGTGCCTGGTCCAAGAAGATTTGATAATCCTCAAAGGCATGTTATTAATGACCCCACCGGGGGCCATCTAGTGTCAAATCTCACCGCTAAGAAAGTAATTGATTGCCTGTTCTTTTGGCGACCATATATGAATCCCATACTATGATCAAATCTTGTGATAACGTGTCACTGTCCAAGGCAAGATTTTCAATAAAGAGATGAAAGCCTCAAAAACGCTATATCACGATTTTGAAATCTTTGATGTATGAGGTATCGATTTTATGGGTCCATTCCTGTCTTCACGAGGGAATAAGTATATTATCGTAGCTGTTGACTATCTTTCAAAGTGAGTAGAAGCGAAGACGCTCCCCACTAATGATGCTTGAGTTATAGTTAAGTTTTTTAAATGCTCCTATTTCGCCCGATTTGGAACACCTAGAGCTATTATAAGCGATCGTGGGACCCATTTTTGTAATGATAAATTTGCTAAAGTAATGTATAAGTATGGGGTCACTCATCGTCTTGCTACCGCTTATTACCCTCAAATAGAGTGGATAATTGTGGAGGTATCCCAATCGTGTCTTGAAACTTATTCTTGAAAGACGGTTGGTGTTAAACCGTGCTCATGGTCCGATAAGCTTAGATGACAGCTCATATGGGCATCCGATACCGCTTTTAAGACACCGGATTGTTTTACTCCAACACGCTCGTGTACAAATCTTGTCATCTACATACGAGTTAGAGCATTAGGCAATATTGGGCCTTTGAAAACATGCTAATTTTGATCTTTTAAAACCGCGGTTATCACCGGAAAGCTCAACTTAATGAACATAATGAGCTTCGTGATCAAGCATACGAGAATTATTTGAATATATAAAAGAGAAGACGAAGAAGCTTCACGACTCTAAATCAAAAACCGCATTTTCAATGTAGATGATCTGAGTTTACTCTTCAACCTCTCAAAAGATATTCTCGGGTAAGCTTAAAACCCGTTGGTCAGACCTTTCACCATCACACAAGAATTTTCCATATGAACCATCGAGTTATCTCAACCCGATGGTCAAACTTTAAGGTGAATGGTCATCGTGTGAAGCATTACTATTGGAGGGGACATACCAACAAAGGTAGTCTCGGATCTCCGAAACCTCCCCATTGACAACAAAATGCGGGGATTTCGAGTTCAAGCTATGCTGACTCGATTACAAAAAACAAAGCGCTCCATGGATCAACCATGCTTAACCATTCTTCTTCTTCTTATTTCTAATGTGATAAGAGGAGGATTGTACTCTCCGATTCTTGTTGTTTAGTTACTTGTGATATTAGTAGGATTGACCCCAAATTTTTGAAGACTCTCGTGTTCGGTGTTTTGTCCCGGTCCACTCAAGCTTCCTAGCCTTTGCTTGCCATTAGTTTGGGGAAATCCAATATCCTAGATTATTATCGACTAACATCTATCTTTTAGCATACTTGATAAACGGCTTAAGATTTTTGTGATACTTTCTCCATGCTCGGATTATGCATTCGACTTTTTGTATTTGTATCCAATCTTTATATATATAAGATAGAATGATATCTATGTGGTATACGTGTGTGACCCTGTAGGCTCACATATATCTAACCGTATAAATATCCGTATGACATGAGCACATTCTAACAAACTCAACTCACAGATTATGGCTTCCACTTTAACAAAATATCCGTATGACATCAGCCATAGCCATCTCGTACAATCCAGTCTATCATTCTCGCACTAAGCACATTGTCGTCAGATATCATTTCATCAAGAAACGGGTAGAAAGGGGTATTGCAGAATTATACTTTGTCGGAACAGAATACCAGTTAGCCAACTTGTTTACGAAAGCTCTTTCAGAATAAAAGTTTGAGTACCCAGTTGGACGACTCAGTATGAGATGTTTGACTCCAAAAGAACTGAAGGTGCTAGCAAATGAATCTGCTTGATGTATCAAACATCGACTTGTAAATATTTTTGAAAAAGCAAAATTAAAAAACATAAAACCTATAAAAACAAATACAAAAATAGAAAACCTTTCAAAAAGAAAATACAAAATTTAAAATTTTAAAAATACCAAAAAGATTATTCTCGATTATATTTACGTACCTAGAAATATCATTTAACAATGAAACGGGAATGTAAATAAAGTTTGACTGAGAATTTTATAAATGCTTTCATAACATGTCATTTCTAAATTTTGCTATGCCTTGTAATCACATTCAGATTGCAACTCAGAACCAAACGTCTCACGAGAGTGTACGTTTCGCTGCGCTTATCCTACGAAAAAGAAGAGAAATATTCTTACAATGGTTTTTAATAACTACTGAACATAATTTTTCAAGATTTTGTCAAAGGTTTCTCAAAATCTTTCAAAATTGTATATTCAACACTTCCTTCCTTACAAAAATTTCAAAAGTGGATCAATTTTTTTTAAGTGGATCAATTTTTAAGAAGAAGCTATAATAACCAAGTTTTAATGTTTGTAGACACATTCTCTTATGTTTATTTAGGTGTGTCTAAAACATACAATGTGTGAGCATAATTTATTAAGAATTTTTCAATGTCAATTCAATCTTTCAAAATTTTGTGCTCCACAAGTTTTAAATGTTTTATAAACAAAATAAAATATTAAATGTCAAAAATAGTTGCTGACAAGTGTGAATATATCGAAAAGTGTTGTTAGCGGTCTAAGTTACATTTGGTCTAAGGTATTCAAAAAGCGTTGTTAGCGTCTTCGGAAGCATCCATTCTAGAGTATTCAAAAACCGTTGTTAATGGGTTAGTGACAATCCGTTTTACATATAGATACGCTTTGACATAACTAGTTTTCTCATTTTGTTTATAACATTAAGAAAAATGTTCCAAATTTCATGCCAAGTTTTAACATTTTTCTCCCTGTAAAGTTTATCATGTCACTGTAATCAATTGGTATCTAAAATTCTAAGAGACTTATTATTTTTGATAAGAGGAGAAAATATGATCAAGAAAGACATATTTAACATATAGGTTAATACATGTAATCTAAAAAGTTTCAAAGTGCCAACTCTTACCTTTATGCGTGAAATAATTTTGAATATTGATGCATGATATGTGAGAAATCACATATCCGTTTTATATCAAAAATGACTCTTAAAAGATAAAAAATGAACATATTATGCTTGTATATTGTGTATTTTGTCTTTTGTGATGTGTAGGTACGGATATTACAAAAATCATAAGAAAAGAGCCAAAAACCGGGGAAAACGAACACGAGACGGAAAGAGTACACAAGAGCTGGATGTTAGTCAACAAAAGTCAACAAATGTCAACATTGGTCAACTCTTGAAATGACAAAACTCTGGAAATTCCAAATAAGCCCATAATGATAAACCATTTTCACCAAAAATCCTTAAACCAATAACACCGTTAGTCCTTTAATACTTAGGAATTAACGGTCGTTAAGTTCTAAATTAACTAAAAACCAAAACCATTTACCCAAGCCCAAACCAAAACCCGTGGCCCAATGTCTTTTTAATATAAGCCCAAGTCAACTCCCACATTACCTCGGTCAAACTTAAAAACGAATAAGAAAAGAAAAAGGCGGGAATGGGTGAATTACTATTCACCGTCTCCCCCAAATTCACCCTGCATCAATTAAAAGGGTAAAACCCACTTCCTTTCACTCAATCTTACGTGGCTCAAAGATTCAAGTACTAAGCTCTAACTCAGCAAAGAATTACATCGTCAAAGCCAATGATTGGCTCTTTGACACAAGGAATGCCACGCGTTCTTCAAAGAAACACACCGAAATGAGGAAATTTACACTAAAATCAGTGTAAAAGAAGCACAAGGCTCTAAGAAAGTGGGAATGCTACGCTGGCAATCCGTGTGCCCTTTTTTCATCCAACGGCTAATATTCAAGATCCAATGATTAAAATAGATCAATGGCCAAGATTAGAAGCTGCCAAGGAGCATGTAAAGGACCTAGAAGCATCCTCTCTTGCCTATAAAAAGGAGCTCACCTCTCACTCACAGGATCATCTCGTTTTTTAGCAAGTAGTGTAGCTTATTAAATGTAATTTTAGCTTATTAAGTTGTTTTAGCTTTGTTTTTCATTAAATAGCTTGTAATAAGTTTATTAATCAATAAAAGATTACTTTTCATACTGATAAATTGTCAATTCATGTTTTTACTTTAAATGCATAATGATTTGATTAAACTCTCTTTTACTCAGTTAAGCTCAATAAGCTGTCATTTTAACTAATAAGCTAGCCATACACTCAGTTAAGCTCTCAAAGCTTAACTAAGCTTAATAATACTTAAATCATCCCTCAAATTTACCTCAGCTTTTAAATGGAAGGGAAACCAGATCTGGATGGGTTTCCAAGACCACACCAGCTTATCATAAGATAAGCTGGAGCTTTTTGAATAGCTCCTTGAGCCATTTTATAAGCCTTGTTTGTGCAGAGGCCTTTGTAAGTCTTCATTTTACTTTTTATGCTTTATATTGCACTTTAGTTAAATTTCTGCTTAATTAGCTTAATATTAGCTTATAATTGTCTAGTATAGCTTATATCTGCTTAGTATAACTGTTTCATTAATGCTTATTATAGTTGTTTACATGTTAATAAAGTCAACTTGTTATTAAATCTAATTTTTCAAGCTTTTGAATAAAAAACATTTTAAAAACAAAAAATTAGCATAACATTTACTATAAAATATGCTTATTTTATTGATGAAATTTGTTTTATTAGTTCCTAGTATAATCTTTGTATTAATCTGGTATTATAGATTCAAGTTTATCTCAAAAATAAACGCTAAAATTGAGTTTAAGATTCTTCCAGGTGTTTTTTGGCTCATCTGGCAGTACTAACTTGATTAGTACGTCCATAGACCCCATTTGGTTCTTTAAGTGGATTTTAAACTCCAAATTTAGGTTTGTAAGGTTTAGATTTAAAGAATTTGTAGGCTTAAATATGATTTTAACAAGTTTTAGAGTTGGTTGTATGAATCTGAAGACTTAAGCTCAGATTTATTGCATTTTGTGCTTTGTATTGTTTTAGCTGCTATTGCTAGTAATTTCATACTTGTTTTAACGTTTATTAAGTGTAGAATCCAAGTCCTTAGGTCTGCATCATTTAGTTTTGAGTTTTGGTTATAAATGTGTCAAGTATATCATATAGCAAAAACAGCCTTCAACTCATTTTTAATCTAAAAATTCAGCTAGTTAAAGTAGGAGTTAGGATTTGAAATTGAGTATACAAGTAGTTCATAGGCCAAATTTAATAGTTAGGGCTTATTTTGTTCTTAATAACTTATTTAGTCATCTGTTTTAGGTCTGCAAATCAGTCTTTTAGAGTTTTTAATAAAAGTTTTGAAAAAACAAAAATTAGTGTAGTCTGTCTGCATTAGCCTTTTCATTTAGATTTTTCATTGCTTTGTTAAATTTCAAAATACTTTTTTATTGATGTTTTAAGTAGTCTCTAGTATAAGCTTCAAGATTTTTCAAGTCATTTTAACATAAGGTTCTTTTTGCTCATTTAAAAATAAGCTTAAAAAGCCCTTGTTGGACTGTTTGGTATGCAGTATTGAGAAAAGAGTGCTTATTGGATTTCCAGCTTATGTTTTGTAATTTATGCTTAAATTTTGTTCTAATTTGCTTATTAAGTCAGTTATAGAATAGATATAGTTTAATTTGCTCAGGTTTGAGCTTATTTTAGCTTAAATTGCTTTCTTAAATTAGGAAAAAAAGGTTAAAAGAGTTAAGTGTTTTCTGTCTACTTTAAGTTCAAATTCTAGCTTATTAAATAAGTTTTATAAAAAGTTTCTTTTACAAAAAGTGTTTCTTTTAAGCTATTTAATAAGTTTGTCATAAAAGTTTTTTGTAAAATAAAAAAAAGGAAATTGGAAAGTCTTGGGTGAGCAAGGCTCGAACCCAAGACCTCTACCAATCTCAACCTTTTACACACACACACCACACCATCGGCGCCCTTGGGACTTTTACGTCCAATGGTGCAACCAATATACTTTTATCAACTTTTTGAGTTCTTTTTGTTATAAGCACTTCGTGTGCTGTTTTGATTTTTCTCAACTTATTTAGTTAAGCAATTTCAGTGTTTTAAATTTTCTTACAACTAGTTTATCTTTAGCTATTTTTAGGAATTTTCTTAAAATTTTTATTCATAGTTTAATATTTTTCGTATATTAATTTTGTTACAAACTTTAAAAAATGATAAAAAATAAAATAAAAATCAAAAAAATAAATTTCTTTTTCTAAAAATCATTTTAGGTCTATTAGCATCTAGGAAAATTAGTTTGGCCCTTTTAGGTTTATTTTTGTTCAAATTGGATTTTAGTGTACGTTTTCTTAATCCCGTTAACGTTATTGTGCATTATCTTGTAATTGATTTTTATGTACCTTTATTTGCCCACTAATAGGAATTAGTTTTCGTAATAAAAAATCTATCACTATTCAAATCATTGTCTAAATAAAAACGGAGTTTCAATTCATAATTCTTGGGGTATAAACGACCCGGTGAACTCTTATCGGTTAACGTACGATATTTTGTGTAGAAATTGCTTTTAATCTTTGTCCTCAAGGAATTCTAGTGAATTTCTTTTACTTTAGTATTAAACGTATATATATATAATTTGAGAGACATCAAATTTTTGGCGCCGTTGCCGGAGAATTGTGTTAAAGATTTTCTCGTTTGAATTTGTCGATCGTGATTTGGAGAACCTTTCGTCTTCGAAAGTTACGTCTTTTTGAAAAAAAAACAAAAATCTAAAAAATATAAAAAATTAAAAAAAAGTAAAAAATATTTTTCTTTTTCTTTTTACTATATGTAGAAGATTAATAAATAAATAAAATACAAAAATTGCTCTTCCGGATTTTTCGATTTTTATTGTGTTATCTTAAATACTAAAATACACAAGCAATTTAATCCTCTTACTAGAGAATTTGTGAATATCTATTAATAAGTTCCCGAACTTAAGATTCAAAAAAAGTAACCGTCTTGTGTCACTTACAAAAAAGGCGCACCTCTTTTGTGAAATAAGCTATTAGGAGGGTTGTTCCACGGAACTACGACCAGAAGGGACAAACGTTTTTAAGGCGATTCGCTCCCACTGCGTCCCCCGTTTGCAAGTTTCACTTAAGGGAGTTACCCTAAGTTTGTTGATTATTTGGTGAAACAAAAATATTTTTGTATATATATTTTCTCTCCTCGTTTGTTTTGTATAGTGCATGCGTACTATAAATTCCTATTTTTCAAATAATTCACCCGTAACCATTCCGAGACATCGAAATAGAAGACGTGTTCCAAACGTAGTCGAACCCGAGCTTCGTACCATCGTTGAAGTTGCACCAATGGCGGATAATCAAACAATGGAAGAGCTACTCCGAGCACCCACGGAAGGGTATGGAGAAGCTATCGTCATACCAGAAATTAATGGGGATCATTTTGAGATTAAGACGAATTTGCTACAATTGGTTCAAGCTAACCCATTTCATGGTTTTGAGAGGGAAAATCCCCATACTCATATTAACAACTTTAAAAGCATTACCTCGACTTTGAAATTTAGGGATGTACCGAATGATGTGATTAAACTTATGATATTTCCATATTCGATCGAGGGGGCCGCTTGAGTTTGGTACGATAAAGAACCTCCTAATTCGATCTTGACTTGGGAAGATCTCGTAACCAAATTCGTGAATCAATTTTTCCCTCCTTCGAAGACCACTCACTTAAAGAATGAAATCTCTCGTTTTACCCAAAAATTCAAGGAAACATTTAGTAAAGCATGGGAACGATTTAAAGAAATGCTTAAAGCTTGTCCCCACCACGAATTTACGGAGTTAACCCAAATAGATACTTTCTATAATGGTTTAAATGATAATGATCAAGACTCCTTGAATGCCGCGGCGGGTGGAAATCTTTTGAGTAAGACTACTAGAGAGGCCTTGAACATAATTGAAAATAAGTCAAAAGTTCGTTATTCATGAAACAAATTGAATGTTTCAAGGGTGAATACAAATTCTAGGGAAAGTTTTAGTAAAACGGATGAGAGAATTGATAAGCTTGCGGACCATATTTCGACCTTAGTTGAGATTGTGTCTAAGAAAGTTGTCACTCCCGCTACGGTTAAAGCGGTTGAGGAACCTTGTGTTACTTGTGGTGGTGCTCATGCTTACTATAATTGTCCTAATACCGATAGCAATCAATCTAGTGTTTGTGTTGCAATGGGTACTTACAATCAAGTAGCTCATCCAAACCATGTTAGCAACCACATGGCACCACCCGGTTTTACTCCGGTGCAAAACAATGGTCAAAATAGGTATAATCAAAATCAAGGTCAAGGGAATAATTTTAATCGGGGAAAAAAATTTCATGGAAATCAAGGTTTTCAAGCTCAAATTAATCATGCTCCAAATTTTCAAAATCAAGGATTTCAAAACCAACCTTTTCAAGTTCTTAATAATCAAGTTCAACAAGGAGTTCCAAATGAGTTTTCAAATTATATGAAATCTAATAATCAAATGATGAGAAACATGCAAAGTCAAATCAACTCGTTGAAAGGAGAATTTAAGAATGAAATTCAAAATACAATGAAGACTCAATAAACCGTCTTGATGAATCAACAAAATGCTTTTCAAAATAATTTGCAAAATATGTTAAGTGGATTTCTCCAAACCAAGCCTCAACTTCGGGTACTCTTCCAAGTAATACTATTCCTAACCCGAAGGGTGAGATGAAAGCAATCACTACTCGAAGTGGTGTTGCTTATGAGGGACCTTCGATTCCTACTACTCCTTCTCCCAAAAAGGTAGTGGAACGAGAAACCGAGGAGACAATGGATAAGGATCAAACTAATTTCCAAGGAAGTACCACTCACATTCAACCTCCGATTAACCCCATTCCTATTCTGGAACCCGATGTTCCGAAGACTTCACCTAAGCCTAATATTCTATATCCTTTGAGACTTAATGATCAAAAGTTTCGTGAAAAAGCTTCGAATCAAATGGAGAAGATCTTTTAAATCTTTCAAGATTTGCGCTTCGACATTAGCTTCGCGAATGCTTTACTTTTGATGCCAAGATTTACCCCTACAATTAAGAATTTGCTCATGAATAAGGACAAGCTTATTGAATAGCTAAATAATAAAAATCAAGAAACAAGAACCGTTGAGATGAAGAAATGTTCGCGATCTCCTTAAGAGCATCCCGAAAAGCTTGGATCCCGCAAGTTTCTTCTTATACAGTGATTTCCCGTTAACGGATGTATGTCACGCCTTGGCCGATCTTGGCGCAAGCATAAATCTTATGCCTCTTTCCATTTGGAAAAAGCTTTCCCTACCCGAACTTACCCCCACTCGGATGACTCTAGAGCTAGCGGATCGATCCATTACTCGTCCTAAAGGACTCGCCGAAGACGTCTTCATCAAAGTGGGGAAGTTTCATTTTCCTACCGACTTTGTTGTTGTTGATTTTGAAGCCGACCCTCGGGTTCCTCTCATTCTAGGGAGATCCTTCTTGAGGATCGGTCGTGCCTTAATTGATGTTTATGGAGAAGAAATAACCCTTCGGGTTAATGACGAAGCCGTGACTTTTAATCTCGATCAAGCTACGAGATACTCCTCTACATATGATGATATGTCGGTAAACCGAATTGACATCATTGATGTTGCTAGTGAGGAGTATGCTCAAGAAGTGTTAGGTTTTTCTAATAATTCTTCGGGTGGCAATCCCACCACGACTTTTGAGCCTATTATTTCCGACTCTTTTCTTTCCTTCACTCCTTTGAGGGAGGTGATTTCATTTTAGAAGAAATTGAAAATTGTCTTTCTAATTGATAGATTCCACCGGGAATTGATGATGAGGATTTTGATCCGGAGGGGGATATTTGCTTGATTGAAAAATTGTTAAATAATGACCCGTTTCAACTCCCTCCGATGGACCTTAAGCAAGTAGAAGTGACCAAGGCAAAATCTTCAATTGAAGAGCCTCCGGAATTAGAGTTAAAAGATTTACCATCTCATTTGGAATATGCTTACTTAGAAGGAATCGATAAGTTACCCGTGATTATTGCAAAAGGTTTAAAAGATGATGAAAAAGAAGCCCTCTTAAAGGTGCTTAAATCACATAAACGGGCCATTGCTTGGAAAATCACCGACATCAAGGGTATTGACCCTCGTTTTTGTACTCACAAAATCTTGATGGAGGAAGATTATAAACCCACGATACAAAGTCAAAGAAGGGTTAACCTAAAAATTCATAAGGTAATAAAAAAGGAAGTTCTCAAACTCCTTGATGCCGGAATGATTTACCCGATCTCTGATAGTCCGTGGGTAAGCCCCATTCATTGTGTACCCAAGAAAGGTGGTATAACCGTTGTTGCTAATGAAGATAATGAATTGATTCCAACACGATTAGTTACCGGGTGGAGAGTTTGTATTGATTATAGGAAATTAAATGAAGCTACTCGTAAAGATCATTTTCCGTTGCCATTTATGGACCAAATGTTAGAAAGATTAGCCGGAAATGAGTTTTATTGTTTTCTAGATGGATTTTTGGGGTATTTTCAAATCCCAATAGATCCCCAAGACCAAGAGAAAACTACTTTTACATGCCCTTATGGAACTTTCGCTTACCGTCGCATGCCATTTGGCTTGTGTAATGCTCCCGGTACTTTCCAAAGGTGTATGATGGCCATATTCCATGATATGATCGAAAAGACTATGGAAGTTTTCATGGATGATTTCTCAGTTTTTGGGGATTGCTTTGCTTCTTGCCTCTCCAATTTAGACAAAATGCTAAAAAGGTGTGAAGACACGAATTTAGTTCTAAATTGGGAGAAGTGCCATTTCATGTGTAAAGAAGAAAATGTGTTAGGTCATAAAATATCAAAGTCTGGGATTGAGGTCGATCGAGCTAAAGTCGATGTCATCACTAAGCTACCTCATCCGACCAGCGTAAAAGGTGTTAGGAGTTTCTTAGGTCATGCCGGTTTTTACCGACGATTTATCCAACACTTTTCCAAGATAGCTAGACATATGACTCACCTTCTTGAAAAAGAAACACCGTTTGTGTTTTCTAAGGATTGTATTGATGCTTTTGAGACTCTTAAAAAGAAGCTTACCGAAGCTCCGATCTTAGTTATCCCCGATCGGAACCTACCTTTCGAACTTATGTGTGATGCTAGTGATTTTGAGATTGGTGCGGTTTTGGGACAACGTAAGACGAAGCATTTTCAGCCTATACATTATGCTAGTAAGACAATGACCGAATCTCAAATTCATTACACTACGACGGAAAAAGAAATGCTTGCCGTAGTTTATCCTTTTGAAAAGTTTCGGCCATATCTTGTCTTATCTAAAAGTATAGTGTATACGGATCATTCGGCTCTTAAATACCTTCTTAGTAAACAAGATGCTAAGCCGAGATTGCTCTCCATGATAAAAAAGGAATGGAGAATCTCACGGTTGATCATTTATCTAGACTTGAGAATCCTCATAAGGATGTGTTAGAAAATAAAGACATAAATGAAAATTTTCCTTTAGAAACTCTTGGAGTTATATCTAGTGGAAGTACCTCATGGTTTGCCGATATTGCAAATTTCCATGCGGGGAATTTTATCATAAAAGGGATGTCGTCCCAACAAAAGAAGAAATTCTTTAAGGACGTTAAGCATTACTTTTGGGACGATTCCTACCTTTTTTGGATTTGTGCGGATCAAATCATTCGACGGTGTGTGCATGGCCAAGAAGCTTTTGATATCCTCAAAGCTTGTCATGAAGGACGCATCGGGGGCCATCATGGTGCCAATCTCACCGCTAGGAAAGTATTTGATGCCGGTTTCTTTTGGCCAACCATATATCGAGATGCCTATGCTATGATTAAATCTTGTGATACGTGTCAACGTCAAGGCAAAATTTCACAAAGAGATGAAATGCCTCAAAATGCTATTCAAGTTTGTGAAATCTTTGATATATGGGGTATCGATTTTATGGCTCCATTCCCGTCTTCATGAGGGAATAAATACATTCTCGTAGCCGTTGACTACTTATAAAAGTGGGTAGAAGCAAAGGCGCTCCCCACTAATGATGCTCGAGTTGTAGTTATGTTTTTAAAATCACTTTTCGCCCAATTTGGAACTCCTAGAGTTATTATAAGCGATCGTGGGACCCATTTTTGTAATAATAAATTTGCTAAAGCAATGTCTAAGTATGGGGTCACTCATCGTCTTGCTACCGCTTATCATCCACAAACGAGTGGACAAGTGGAGGTTTCCAATCGTGGCTTGAAACGTATTCTAGAGAGGACGGTTGGTGAAAACCGTGCCTCATGGTCCGATAAGCTAGATGACGCTCTGTGGGCATTTCGTACCGCTTTCAAGACACCAATTGGTTGTACTCCTTATAAGCTTGTGTATGGAAAGTCTTGTCATCTACCTATCGAGTTAGAGCATAAGGCATATTGGGCCTTGAAACATGCTAATTTTGATCTTAAAACCGCGTATGATCATCGGAAGCTTCAACTTAATGAACTTAATGAGCTTCGTGATCAAGCATACGAGAATTCTTTGATATATAAAGAGAAGGCGAAGAAGCTTCATGACTCTAAGATCAAAAACCGCATTTTCAATGTTGGTGATCAAGTTTTACTCTTTAACTCTCGTTTAAAGATAATCTCGAGAAAACTTAAAACCCGTTGGTCGGGACCTTTCCCCATCACCCAAGTTTTTCCATATGGAACCATCGAGTTATCTCAACCCGATGGTCCAAACTTTAAGGTGAATGGTCATCGTGTGAAGCATTACTTTGGAGGGTACATACCATCAAAGGTAGTCCCGGATCTCCAAACTATTCCCATGGACAACTAAATGCGAGGATCAAGTCAAGCTATGTGACTCGGTTACCAAAAAACAAAGCGCTTCGTGGGAGGCACACCATGCTTATCCTTTTTCTTTCTTATTTCTAATGTGATGTGAGGAGACTTGTACTCTTCCGATTCGTGTTGTTTGTGCTTGTGATTGTTTGTAGGATTGACCTAAAATTTTTGAAGACTCTCGTGTTCGATGTTTTGTCCTGGTTCACTCGAGCTTCCTAGCCTTTGCTTGCCATTAGTTTGGGGAAATCCGATATCCTAGATTTGTATCGACTAACATTTATCTTGTAGCATACTTAATAAATGGCTTAAGATTTTTGTGATACTTTCTCCATGCTCGGATTATGCATTCGACTTTTTGAGTTCTAGTATGGGGTTATAAGCCTTAGACTAGGAAACATTGAGGACAATGTTTAGTTTTAGTATGGGGTGGTATATCTTTGATATGATCTTACCTACCTTTTGCCCGTTGTTCTCACGTACCCCATTTTCCCGCAAAAATTTTAAAATTTTTATATATATATCTCTAAAAAAATGATAAAAAATGATAAAAAAAATAGTTGATAAAATTTGCTAATCTTTTATACAATGAGCTATAAAAAGCTTTCTCCTTAACGTGTATAGATTGAAATTTGCTAATCTTTTATACAAGGAACTATAAAAAGCAAGTCTAGCTTGAAAAAGTCAAGATTTTGCAAGTTCCCATAATTGATTTTAAATATGCAAAGATTAATTTATTAGGCTAAGCATTCACTAGTTTCTTTCTTAGAAATTTCAAATTGTGAAGAACAAGAGATGATAGAGTAGAATATAAGTTTTGATGCTAAACGTAGAATAGTTGGATTTCTTTAAGGCTCATAAGTGTTAATTGTGGCTTTTTCTCCCATTAGCTTGTTTCACCTTTATATATAATTGTTTAATAAATAGAGTTGTGTGGTTTTTTGGTTAATAATTAGTTCATAAAAGTTTTATTTAGTTCCTTTGTGATCAAGATGAGTACACATCAGGAATACTTAATTTGGCATACTATATGTATCACATTAATAAATATTTTGCTTATCCCTTAAAGAGCCTTAGGGTATATGGAATAGATATTGTTGCTTAATTTTTGTCTTGTTTGTACCTTAAAGAGCCTTAGGGTATATGGTGCAAATAAGATTGGTCCATTTATGCCTTAAAGAACCTAAGGGTATATGACATGAATGGTGCCTTGCTTAAGTAACCTAATAAAAGCCAAATTTTGGTCGCCTCGATGTGGACTTTAATCTTGATGACATTTGATCTTTTGAAAAGGGCTAGGAACTAATTATTGCGTTTTTAACCGTTACGCTTTATTTTTGGAATTAATAAGTATCGAAATAAAGTCTTAAAGAGCCTTCGGGTATATGACTTAAATAAAATCTTGAGATACAAAACTAGGAATAAGGGAGGAAAAGTAAGTACACAATTAGCTTTTATGAGTAGTGTTAGCATCATAACTTGTATTCTACAATGATCTTGTTTTTAAGCTTGGCTTGGAGAGGTGAAAGTCGGGGACGATGAATTTATCCATTTGGACACTTTTGTGCTTTTTGTTCCGTGATCCTAAAAGTTATCAATGAATAATGAAAGCATTACATTATGTCACACATGAATAAGTTGTAAAGCTGTAAATTATGAAAATCATAAAAAAATGAAAAAAATCTTTGAAAAATGGAAAATGGGGTGTTTTAAAACTTGTGATTTCTTAACTCTCCCCACAAAAGACTTTGCTACTTTTCAAAGGATTAGTTTGGGAAGTTTTGAGGTATTTGGTTTTAGAGCATATAATATTGCGTGAGGACACGACAATCACTTAGTTTGGAGAATTTTGATATGTGAGAAATCACATATCCATTTTATACTAAAAATAACCCTTAAATGATCAAATAATGCAAATTGTGCTTGTATATTGTTTGTTTTGTCATTTGTGATGTGTAGGGACGGATATTGCAAAAATCACAAGAAAACAGCCAAAACCGGGAAAAAACGAACACGAAGACGGATAGAGTGCACAAGAGTCGGAAGTTTCTAGCAAAGGTAAAAAAAAGTCAACTTGGTCAACTCTTGGTCAACCACAAAATGCCAAAACCCTTGAAATACCAAGATAGCCCTTATTGTTAAATCCATTTTCACCAAAAGCCCTAAATGAATAACACTGTTAGTCCTTTGTTAAGTTAGGACTAACGGTCGTTAAGTCCTAAAACTAACTAAACCGTTTAACCCTTTTATCTAATAACCCATGGCCCAAAATACCCCCAAGCCCAGGTCAAACGAGTCAAACGAATAAGAAAAAGGGCGCGAAAGGTTTTACTGTTCACCTTTCGTCCCAAACTTTACCCTGCGTAAAATTGGAAGGATTAAATCCCATTCTCTTCATTTATTGACGTGGCCTTAAAGATTCTTAGTACCAAGTGACAACTCAGCAGCCAAAACGTCACCAAAAGCCAATGATTGGCTGACTCTGACAAAGAATGACACGCATGTATCCAAAGAAGCACACCTAAAAGAGGAAATTTGCACTAAAAGCAATGAAAAAGAAGCACAAAGGCTCCCAATGATTGGATTGCCAGCGTGGCAATCCGTGTGCTTCAATCTCATCTAACGGCTACTACTCATGATCCAATCATTAGAAGGAATCAACGGATAAGATCAAAAGCTGGGAGGAGCGTGTAAAAGAGCCTGGAAGCTTCCCTCTTGCCCTATAAAAGGAGACCTCACTCACTCATAAAAGGGGAAGTAGTGTAGTTTTTAATAGTAGCTTTAGAATAATTTTTAGATTATGCTTATTGTATTTAAATTCTGTTTTTAATCCATGTAATTTCCTTTTTCACTCTTGTACTCAGTTACTATTTTAATGAAAGTTTAAGTTTTCTTATTGTGCTTGTCTTTTCATAAGTTTACTTTTATGCAAAAAATGATTTGAAAAAGCTCTTAAATTCTGTCATAAGCTCAAATTCATTCATAAGCTACTAGAAGCTCTTATTACTTGAATACTCCATGGAATTGGATGGCTGCTTTGAGTATTCAAGTAGGTAATAGTACTTGATGGTCAAGTGTTAGGATTAGACTAGGATTTTGGATTAAGCTTAAGCTAAAAGCTTAAGCTGCTTTTATAAGCTCTATTATGAGCAATCACCTCTGTTTAGCTGAGGTGGAGGTACACTTTCCTTTACATTTCTCTATGTTCTTTGCTGTCATTAATATTCTAGCTTATCTGTTTACTGTTAGCTTAATACTGCTTATTGCTTGCTTATTTCTGTTTAGTGTAGCTTATTGATGCTTATTATAGTTGTTAGATGCTTATTGTGTTCTATTATTAGTTTAAAATCTTAGTTTTCATTTACTTGTCATAAATCAGTTAAAAACCCAAAAAAGTAGCATTAACTTATAGATTGTAATTTCTGCTTATTCAGCTGTTAAAATTTGCTTATTAGATCTGTTTTTAGCTATTCAATATCTGGTATTTGATATTTTAGGCTTATTTCTTATTATCATAAGCTAAAAATGAGATTGAACTATTTAAGGGGGTGTTTGGTATATGGCAGTACTAACTAAAGTTAGTACTGTCCATGACCTTTTGGCTCTTTAAATCTAACTCAATTCTTATTTTGAAGTTTATATAGTAAGGTTCTAAGTTTTTTGTTAGATATAATCAAGTTTTCAAAAAGTTTGTTAGCATCTGTTAGTATAAGTTCATTAGTACATGCATCATAAGCTCAAGTCTGTTTTACTTAGAATAATTGCTCATTTAGCATTTAGTTTGGTGTTTATAAAAGTGTAGATTTCAAGTCCTTAGCCTGCATCTTGTTGTTTTAAGTTTTGGTTAAAAGATGTCAAATGCATCAGCTGCATAAAAGGCCAAAAGGCCATTTTTCA
>BQNB010084651.1:7744-28688 GCA_026074375.1 Tanacetum coccineum | reverse complement strand
ATCGGTTGTGAGCCGGCAAGATACAGCAAACTTTTATCAGTCTTGGATTTTTATTGAATTCTACTTATCCCATATACCCTCAGGCTCCTTCCCATATACCCTCAGGCTCTTTAAGGAATAAGCAAAATATTTCTTTATATGATACATATAATATGCCAAATTAAGTATTCCTGATGTGTACTCATCCTAATCACAAAGGAACTAAAGAAAACTTCTATTAGCTAATTATTAACCAAAAAACCACACAACTCTATTTATTAAACAATTATATATAAAGGTGAAACAAGCTAATGGGAGAAAAAGCCACAATTAACACTTATGAGCTTGAAAGAAAACCAACTATTCTACGTTTAATGTCATGACTTATAAATAACACTATCATTTCTTGATCTTTGCAAAAGAAATTCGCAAATACTTAGCCTATATAAAATCCAACTTGGCATATTTAAAATCTACTTGAGATTAGCACAAGTCTTCATTTACTAACGATTCAAGTCTAGCATGTTTAAAGTCTACATGAGACTAGCACAAACTATCATCATTAATTGTTAAGGGAGAAAGCTAGAACTCTACACGTTCGATCGGGTCAAAAATTACTTTTTATTCTTACCAACGGAAAACCTACATTTTTGTCTTAACATTTTTTTTATATAAAAACTTTGTATGACAATTAAGAACTTAAAAAATTTAAATTTTTTGCTATTTTTGTGGGAAAACGGGTACGTGAGAACAAAACAATAAGCAAGCAACATCAAATCGATAGATTCCCTTCCCCAAACTAAAATGAAACATTGTCCTCAATGTTTAAAGTCGGGTTTCTACGAAAATCTAAGCCGTTTATGAAGTATGCAAAGATAAACGTTAATCGATAATGATGAAAGGATATCGGATCTCCCCAAACTAATTTCACACAAAGGATGAGAAGCTCGAGTTTGAACGGGATAAATCAACCGGACACGAGAGGCTTCAAAGAATTTGTTGGGTCGATCCTACAAAAATCACAATAAACAAGCAACAAACATCGAGAAATCGGAAAGAGAACAAGCCTCTCTCAACACAACACATTAGATAAGAAAATAGAAAGAAAATAGAAAGGATAAGCATGGGGTGAACTCCCACGAAGCGGCTTGTTTTTGGTCACCGAGTCGCAAGCTCGACTCGATCCCTGAATTTAGTTGTCCTTAGGGAAAGCAAATATGGAAGAAAGAAACTTCCATAAAAAGGCCAACGGCTTTAAGAAATGAAATGTGATGATGCCGGGATCAAAAATGAGATCTTCACTCCCGGTGGAGCAAGATAAAGGAGAAACCTCGGGATAAGTGAGAAATGGTAGAAATGTACGGATGGTAAATGTGAAGGAATCGTCCTCTTCAACATTTGAAACAACTATATTTTCATCTCCACTTGGTTCAAAAGATTCATCATTATAAAGCATATCAAGACAAACATCCGGTGGTTCTGGAGGAGGACGAGGTAATGATGGATTATCAAAATGAAACGACTCATACTCGGGAAGAGAGTAATTAGCATGAGTAGTGGTACTGCCACTTCTCGTCTCTTCCGTATGATCGCTAAAAGACTCGAATTCGGGTAAAGAATTATTCGAAAAAGAAAGAGAAGTAACTGATGAATCACTATCTACGGACGAGAAATAGATGTCTTACAAAGGAAACGATATTATAAAATAAGACGACTAACGTATAACAATTTCACACGAAGAATAACGTCTGATTTTGAAGGATATTATTAAATTAAAACTCTTTTCTTCTGATTGACATCATTCACCTCCTCTAGGCTAACGTACTCGATGTCTTGTCTTTCAAAATCTCGTCATCACTCGAAGTATTGATCCATTCGGATCAAATCGGCTTCGAACACTTCCCGGTGGAATTGGAGCAATAAAAAGCGATTTCACGGGCGAACTCCTCCGAGAATAAGGGTCGAGTCTTAGAAGAATAAAACAATCGAAAGTACACGGTTAATCAAAGATCCAAAAGAACGGACTTAATATTAACACGATATTAAATCACCAGAACCCATCACTCGTTCGTCAGACATACCCCGAACTCACTGGGATTGGGACAAGGTTCTCAAACACTAGACTATATGTACTTTCGTCCGATACCGATGCTGAAAAAAGTGCTTAAAGAAGCTTCATCCTCCATTATGAGCAAGAGTTCTCCGATTCCTCGATCGTAAAGTCCAGGTGTGGATTGATTTAGGAGTAGAATATCGAGCAAGTAATATCTCTGAAGGAATATAATCATCCTCATCATCACTAGTAATAGAAAGCATGTAATCGACAGCAACAGAATACTTTTCTTCTTTCGTAAGCTTGCTCCTTTTTTCGAACTTCGCTGCCCCCATTTCATTAAAATCTTGCTTAAGTTTTCGAATTCTAATCTCACAATCTCTCTCATATTCTTTATCAATCTTCTCTCCTCGAAATCTTTTATAACCCAGATCATTTATGATTTCTTTAATTTTGTAATCAACCAATTGCTCCTCATGCCTCATTTCCTCGAAACTCCTATTCTCTTTAGCCGTTTGTTCTTCCGCGATTCGCTTTTTTTCAATTCCTTTAGAATTAACATTCATTGATCTCATATTAATTCCTTCCAAGCTCTTCAAGAATTTTTATCAAGGCCTTTTGAACAATCGACGGAGGTTGTGGTTGTCAAAACCGAATAATCATAACCCTGTTAGGTTCATAGTAAGTTTCATTGATCGGTTGACATTCATAATCATAGTGAGAACCCTCGCAATAAGCACAACAAAGATATTGTTGAGAAAAACTCGGTGAATTTTGTGGATAATAATTATCATTAAAGTTTTGATTGTAACACGGCTCCTGTTCATAGACAAACGGGAACTGTGGTGAACAATCATAACCATAATGAGCATTATTTCCACATAACTCACACAAGTAAGTCTCAAACTTGGGCTGTGGAGGGTGGGTGAGAACACTTGGAGAAACATTGAAAAATGAGTTTAGAATTATAAATGAAATAGAATTCTCATTAGGCAAAATCTGTGGGAGCTCATTAATGATTTGAATGCAATGTTCTGGATTAAAGGGATAATCGGAACTTTTGTGGACAATTATAACCCGTAAATGAGCACCTTTCCCACAAAACTTGCAAATGCATTGTTGACAAAAAATTGCATCTAATGAATCACCGCACTCATAACAACAATTATGGTCAATTTGTGGAGGATCTTGCGAAAACTTTACACCGGGGTCTTGATTGACAACGCATTGCTCTCGAAGAGCATTACAACGCTGGATGTCCATCGGATTGATTCAAAGTACTTGAAAGTCCCTATGAAAATTCCATTTTCCACACAATACCAAGCAAAATCTTCATCGAATTTGTTTTCATAAAAATGCACATCCACGACAACTCGGACCATCAACCGGGGTTCCACATTTTGCACAACACGGAGAAGAGTCGGGTTTGAGAACAAGAATCTTGTCGTCAAGACTCCCTATTGAACAACATTCTTTAGTGTACAATCTTCCACAAGTTGAGCATTCTTTGATCGCGTAAAGGAATTTTGAACGATGAGATGCCATAAGAATTAAACAATATAGAGGATTAAGAAGATAAGAATTAAATAAATAAGAGGATAAAGGAGATTATTTTTAGCTTTTTCGAATAATACATAAGAAAGAAAAATATTTTTGGTAATCGAAAGTTAAACGTACTCGTAGCTCACTCAAAACACTCCACAAAAAGCGAAGGAAGTTGGTAACAGCGAGGCGCTATTTAGAGTAACCCTACTCCTTTTGGGTGATGAAATCAAACCCGCCTTAAACTTTCCTTATAGTTTGTAATCTAAAGGTGAGCCGAAACAACAATTAACAAATGATTAAATAATAAAAGAAAATTAAAAGTGTAAAATATTTTTTGTATTTTTATGTTTATAATAGAAAAATATTCACAAACGAAAAATAACTTCACGAGGAAGGTTCTTCAAAAACGCTAATCTTTGAACGAAACACGATAATCGTACACACTTCCCTGGCAGCGGCGCCAAAAACTGATCCACTCCAAACCAACACGTATAAAGTATATATAATATACATAATATACATAATATACGTAATAATAAGGATAGGAAATCAATAATAGTATAGATAAGTATTTTTTTTGTCGGGCTAAGAAATTCACTTTTGACCAAAGTGAAATCTCAAAACCTCCCGGGTCATTTTCCCAACGAAGTGTGAATTGAAAATCGGAAACATTCGTGATCAAGCATTTATGAATGAAAGCAAAGATTGATCTTTATATCTATAACTACTAATAACAATAAAATTGGAAAATTAAAACTATTAAACATAAAAACAATTAACGAAAAACAAATAAAGCGCGACAATTAAGCAAATGCACTAAATTTAAACCCTAAAATTGCAAACTAATTTTCTAAACCTAAAATAAGACAAAAGAAAATTTTTGGAAAAAGAAAATTTTTTTTGGCTTTTTAGATTAAAAGATATAATTTTTCTAAAATTTAAACTAATTAAAAAAAATAATAAAAAATAATAAAACTATTAAAAATAAAATTCTACAAATTTTATAAAAATTACACTAGATAAAGAAAATAATGCAGAAATTTTATAAAATAAAGCCTAAGTTTTTATCTTTTTAGAAAACGTAATTGAACTTATTAAAAACTTTAACCTAATTTATTTAATTAAAAAGAAAATAAAAGAAATTGAATCTAACTAGGACTAACAGGAAAAACTAGAGGGACTAACAGTGGCAAAAGAGAAAACTAGAAAGTTACAAAAACAGCCCCTGAAAGGCCTACCCGTATTCACACTAAGTCCAATTATAAGCTCAAAATTTTAAAGTGCTTATCACTAAAACTTGAAAGAGCAAAGTTGTAGAACAAAGTAGGGAGAATAACTTTTACAAAAGCACTTATGTCTGAAAAGCACTAATAAGCTCACAAAAAGGCTTTGAGAAGCTTCTCCCTCAGAAAGTGGGTGTTTGACTTACCTTTACTAATCAGTCTCTAGCATACTCAAAGTAAAACTTATTATGAAAAAGGAAAGATGTTCTAAAGAGCTTATATGTTGCTTAAGCTAATTAAGAAGAGAAAAGAGAGCTAGAAACTATATTTGATAGCTGAAAATGAAAAACAATCTTGCAAACTCAGAAAACAAAGAAATAAGCACAAAATCCAAATAAGCTAAAAGGCACAAAAAGCAAAACTAGGTTCTAAGCTTCTGAGAACTAATTAAACTACTTATTAACTATCTATATAAGCAATAAAAACTAGAACCTTAAGCTTAATTTCACAATCTAAGAATCTACTTTGGCAAAAGCTTGTTTTTGGCTTTCAGTTTTTAAGTGACTTTTAAAAGCAAAATAAAGCTAGATTATTAAGCTGAAAATATAAAATGAGTAATGATTTATGCTAAGCTATATGTCTACTAAAGTTAAGCTAAAATTAAGATCCTAAATCCTACAATAGCTAAGCCAATTATAAGCCTAAAGTTCAGCAGTACTAACTAACTTAGTACTGCTGATGCAGAGGTCTTTTAACAGCTGATTAGGCTAAGATAATAAGCAATAAAATAAAAACTAAAACCTAAGCTATATTAAGCTATATCTAAACTATTTATTTCTTAAATCTTAAAAGCTAATACCTAAGAATGCTTATTTAAAAACTAAATCAAAAGTGACAGCAGGAACTCCTTAGTTCCTGCTGATACACTTGACACAAAGCAATGAATCAAAAGTGCAGCCTCCCTTGTTGGTTCTACTAGGTCTAGACACACTCAAGAGGAGTGTGTAAACACAATTCAACTACTCACAAAGGCACAAAGAACTTAAATCAAAAATTAGCTTCCTAAACTTAAGCTAAAAGCTCCCCTGGTGCTGAAAGCATCTTAATAAGCCATAACTTTTAATAAAATGAAAATTAACTTGAGAAAACAATTAACCTACCTATTTTAGACTAAATCAGAGATGGATCAAAAACTTTTATCAAAAAACATTGACTACTTAAGGTCAAACTGGCCTAAACCAGACACCCCTTTAACTAATCTAATATCCATGATAAGCTGCTAAATTGAGTTTTAATGATTAAAACCTAAAGACCAGATAGCTATGAGCTTAAAACTACCCTAACAAACATGAATAAGTACAGGTTAAGCTAGATTAAACTAATTAAAAGCTACTCCTAATATTTTTTGGTTTTTATGAGTTTTTATGACAGAAATGTAATCTAATGATCTATAACTATTAAAAGCTAAAAATAGATAAACTAACTAGATTAATAAACTAGATGAAACACAAATAAGCACTAATAAGCAAAACATTAAGCAAATAATCAATTCTTAAACTAATAAGCAAATATATTTAAGGACAAACTGAAATTGAAAGAAAACTTACCAAAAGGCCTAGCTAAACAAGGCCATGCCTGCTCTTAGAGCTATTCTACGGCTCTTCTAGCTTATTTATAAGCTAGGAGTGAAAATCCATGGGAGTTCATCCTTTGTTAACTCCCCTTCCAAAGCTTATATTCAAATATAGTAAAGGTAATTAACTGTTTTAATGCATTTAAGTATGTTTAAATCCAAATTGAGCTTAAGTCCATGATCTTATGACCCTGAAGAGGCTAATGAGCTTATTGTGACAGCTTATGACATGAAAACAAGTTAATTGAAAGCTTATGAAAATGAAGAAGGACTTATGAAAAAAAAAACTAAATTGCATTAACTGAAATAGTATGTTACTAAGCTAGAAAACTAGAAATTACATGATACTTAAAAAGGAAATATTACATTGAAAAGAAGTCAATATGCATAAGCTAAAATATAAGCAAAAACATTAAAACTACTAATTAATCCTCGTCCTAAAATCTAAACACACCCCTTTGTTTTGTGATGAGATGGCGCTCCTTTACATAGCCTGCCAGGATGTGCTAGCTTTTGCCTTGCTCTTTCAATCCATCAATCCAGCCCTCCAATTCCTTTCAAAGATTTGATCCTAAGTTGTGAGACGTTGGATCACATATTAGCACACACGGGATTCCAGCGTGCAATCCGTGAGGTGACATGTGTGTTACTTCTGAAGTATTAAGAGCAAAATTTAAGCTTCACTTGATGCTTTCCCAACTCTGACGGGGTCTTAATCTTGAGTGTGAGCTTAGTGCTATTGATATGAACTGAATATGAACCCCCTCCTTGGTAATGTAGAGCCCTTGAATTGACCTTTGGACCCCTTAATTTCTATTTGCCCTCTCATTTTACAGCTTGGTGAAATGGGGAAGAACATGAATAGTAAAATAGGTTTGGCGCCATTTTTTTTCTTTTTATAACTGAAAAGAGGTAAAACGGGTTTGAACTTTGGGGAGTTGGCAATTTGAGTCCTTGTGTTTGGTTTATAAAGGTTTTAGGTATAAGTGGACTATTATAATTGTTAGAAATGGTCCTTGAGGTTTATAAAAAAGGGTATTGGGCTAAGGTTATGGGCTTATGGATCCGGGTGAGGCCCAATTAGGCTTAGGGACCATTTATGGACTTTTCTGAAAGTTGAGGGATTATTTTGGCTCTTGTTGACTTTTGTTGACCAAGATTGACTGGAGTTGACTGTAGATTTGACTTTTTCTGGCTTTGGCTTCCGGCTTTTGTTCACTCTTCCGTTCTCGTGTCCGTGCTTGCCCGTTTTTGACGGTTTTCTTATGATTTTTGATATATCCGTACCTGCACACACAAAACACAAATACAAGCATATTTTTGCCATTTTTGGTCTGTTTTGGGTTTAATTGGGTTATTTTAGGTACAAACGGATATGTGTATTCTACACTTATCACCTCCCAACAAACGCTTTTCTTTATTTACAAGTCTTGTTGCTAGACTCAAAGTCACACTTCCTTAAGTGACACCATCATCCTCTAATGTAATGTCCTCTGTAGTAATCAGGTTATTTATGTTTGATTGATAATGCTTAACGCGTTGGCTATTAACTGTAACTTCATTTCCCACATCGTCACCTAATTCTATGGCTCCATTTTTCAATGACCTCTCTATCGTGAATGGTCCATACCATCTTGATTTCAATTTCCCCGGGAATAGCCTTAACCTAGAATTAAACATAAGTACTTTATCCGCTTCCAAGAACTCGGTTGGCATTTTTATTCATTTATCATGCCCCCTTTTAGTTCTTTCTTTGTATGTTAAGGATGACTCGTAGGAATTACTGTGATAACTGGTAACTTGTTCAGGGTTAAGTATTATAAAATATTATAATTTCGTATTTTGAAATATTTTGATCTTGTCAGTTTTCCTGATGAAAGCTAAAAAGTAGACCTTCAGTTGTATATGTTTGCGTAAACGGTACGGTTTGACCGGAGTTGATGAAGTTTTGAAAATCTCGGAGAGAATCACTTTTGATTCATCTTTCCATTTCGGATTATCTGGTTGGTATTTTAAGTAATCCTATGAAGCTTTCCCGCGATTTTTGAAAATCGTCACGCAGCACGTACCGGTACGACAGTTGTTTGGAAATAAGTTTAAGTGATTCGAAAGTGTGAAATGAGCTTATTTATTTAAATAAATTCATGATTTTAGAAAATGTTGGTTTAAAACGTTGGTTTAAAACGTAAATCGTTGGTTTGTGATTAGGATGTTTTTAGAAAAACGGACATTTTTATGAAACTTGGTAAAAGACCGTTACGGTCGTTAAAACGTAAATTTTAAGCAAGTTGGTTTTGAAAAAGTGTATTTTGGGAATTTAAAATGTTTTCATAATTGTGAGGATGGTTCGGTTGAGTTTTTAACAAAAAATCATGTTTTCGGTCATGACCCAGCCGACAGCGTCTAAATAGAAATTTTGTAGCAAATTAAGGTGATATGTGGCATATAAATAACCTAGATTTATGAAAAAGTGATTTTAAATGCAATAGAAATATTAACTAAACTTGGGTAACGTTTTTAAATCATCAAAGCTTGAGCTTTTAAGTGATCCAAACACAAAAAGAAGAACCCGAGACCCTCCTAGGATCCCTTTTCAGTCAAGATAAGCAAAAGGGACAAGATGGCTATTTTTAAGCTAGGTTGTCTCACTAGTACTCTTATATTCTCCACCACCTCAAACAATTTGATTCATTCACTCATTTTTAAATCAAACAATTTTTTTTATCTCTCTTCACCTTTTCTCTATTCGGACGAGCAACAACAAGGGCAAGAAACCAAACATTTTTCAAGATTACCAAGAACACGAGTTAAGAATAGATAGTGGGTTGATAGTTAGTAGACTCGGGTTATATAAAAGGTATTCGAGTTCGTTCTCTTCGCGTAAAAACCGAACGAAGATCATCCAAACTTGTAAGTTTTCTAAATTTTGTTTAAAGTTGTACTTTTATAGCTATTATGGTGTTAAAACACTAGTTGTACAAGTTGATCGTCAAAAAGGTCAAATCTTTAAAGCGGAAATGTAAATAAAGGGGTGTTGCGTGCGTCGGTTTGAAAGAAAAGGAAACAAGGAATTAAAGTTTGAATATTTTGGTTGTTGTGATAATTTTTCTTTTGTTAAAATGCTTATTTGGGCTTAGTATCGAGTGTTGCTTATTAAAAAGCTAGGGTATAGCTTATTTGGTTTTGTTGGGCTTCGGTCATAGACACGGCCCAACCGAAGGGTTCGTTTGTTTTTGGGTTTGGTGCGTGGGTTTGGCTCGGCCCAACGAAAAGAAAGAAGAAAAGGGCTTGGCCCATTGGTTTGATTCGGCTTATTGGATAAGCTCATATACGAGCTTAATATTTTGACTTATTTGGTTTCTAACTTATTATTACTTTTGGCTTATGTTCGGTTTCGAAGTTATATTTAATTTCGGCTTAATGGCCATTTGGCTTATTTGGATTATGGCTTAATGGACTTCGGGCTTATTTAGTTTTGGTATTATTCGAGCTTATAGCTCATTTTGTTTCGTCTTATTTGGGCCACGGCTTAATGTACCACGACTAAGTGTAATTTAGGCTTATATTGGTTCGGCTTAATGGGCTTAAGCTCAATGGTTTTTGGTTTTAATTTGGACTTATGTAAAAAAAGTATGACTAAGTTTGCTATCTCGGGCTAGAATGCATAAACCTAAACTGGTCATAAGGCCCAATAACAAGTAAATGGATTAGTAGACTTATAAATGAACTAATAGGTTTGGTTTAGACTAAGAGAGATTTTGTTGGACTTGCCAAATATAATTGGACTTACATTGGGCTTTTGGGCCTAAGGAGAGAGAAATTGATGATTTGGATTAGTTGGTCGAAAATAGTCACGATTGGATAAGCGTGTTAAAAATATGGACTTTTGGTATTTTGTCAAAATAGTGGGAAAATTGTGGAAAATAACAAGGCTTGAAAACCTTGGAAATGTTGTGCAAACGAATGAGTTATGTCAAAAATTTTGTGAAAATGTTACACTTAGAAAATATTTTGGAATAAATACTTGTGTCGAACCCACTAAAGGACAAAGGTGACTTTTAATGAATATCAAGTTTTAAGGTCAGTCGATTTAGCGTAAACGTAAGAAAATGGCAAGAATTTACATTACCCCGTTAGCCTAATAATAAGACGAAAATAATAATAAAATATTATTATTTTATTTAAATTATTAAATACTTATATATATATATATATATATATATATATATATATATATATATATATATATATATATATATATCGTATCGATTACGGAAATGTTGATTTATTTATTTTCGGCTCTTGAGTTCTTACTTATTTCTTTTTCGTCAAGATTTCAGCGGAGTATTTGGCCAACTGTTTCGTTTTAACGATTGAAGGTGTCTTGAGTGAATTGTATTTATGTCACACTTAGCCTAAGTGTTGAGTTATTTTGCGTAATTACCACACAACCATAATAAAAGATAACGGTTTTGGTTATGAGATAAAGATTTTGGTAAAAGATAACGGTTTTGGTTATGAGATAACGGTTTTGGTAAAAGATAACGATTTTGGTTATGAAATAACGGTTTTGGTAAAAGATAACGGTTTTGGTTATGAGATAACGGTTTTGGTAAAAGATAACGGTTTTGGTTATGAGATAAAGAGTAAAAGTTTTATGATAAGGAAAAAAGGTTTGTAACGGAATTAAGGATTTTAGTGTGAGAAATGAATACCTCGACAATAAGACAATCTGTAAAATTTCCGTAATTGCAGTCCGTTATGACGTCATCTATTTTACTAATTATTATTTTTTTCTTCTCGTACGCGTTTACTTTAATTCTTATTATATAGTTAAATCGCGTAAACTAAAAATCAACAATTAGCGTAAACGGATACCAAACGAATTTAAGTTTACATCAAGAAATCATTTTATTATTATTACTAAAGTAATAATTTACTTATTATGTTTTATTTTTTTATTGGTTACGTAAATCGTTTACGTTTCGCGATAAATTACGTTTAAGCATACCCGGAACCAACAAAATTAGAGCTACGCTTCTACAAATACTTAGTTTATAAAAAATCTCAAAGTTTTATAAACTTTACCTACATTCATTCACTGATCCTAATTTTACCATGAAATAAAATAAACCCAATACTTACACTTTACAAAATTATACAATAGTGGTTAAAAAGTTACCAACGTATACTAGGCAAGTAATACTTTCATTTTGCAAATAAGAATATTAGCTAGTCCAAATTCATTACCTAAATTCATCTGAGATGTTTCTATTTTAAGGGAACCAAGTTATAAAAACCTAAAGACTTTCACAATTTTAGACCAAAGACTCTTAATTCTCTCATTGGTTTCTTGACTATCTTGAGGACTATAAAGTCTTGCACTAGTAAGTAAACTCATCACTTCTCATTTGCAAATGAAAAACTTCACCATATACCCCTTTGTCTCTCTAAAACCCATAGCCAACATCAAACCACCACCAAATCCATACAAAATTTTATTTACAACACTTACACATATTCCTATATCATATCTAAGACCTACCAAGAAAGATTTAAGGCTTGGTTAAGCCTTTACAAGAGTTAAGCAAAGAAAAAGGAAAATTAGGGTTTACATGGAAAATTAGGTTTTCAGATCTGTGCAATCTTGGATGTAACAATCTAAACAAGGTTTGGAGATTGTGTTGGTTTATCATATTACATCACCATAAAGGTTATCTACAACCCTTTAATGTCTTTAACAGTTATCCTTTATGTGTTTATATGTTCTATTTTACGCAATATCACCATTTAGACACTTTTAAACATGTAAAACAATATTTGTACTATGTGATCATGGTTTTGAACATTATTTACATATGTTATGAGGTTGAATAGATAATCATTGAAATAATGGATTATATAAGTTTGTCAACAACGATTGTTAAATGTAAACATGATATGTAATAAACAAGTAATTTAAAGTTACTAAGAAAAGTTTAAGGGTTTTTTAAGCCTGTTTAAGGACTTGATACATTGAACTCATGGACACAATATGGATCTTGGACTCCAATATATGAAAGACAGTATATAAAACTCTTGGAAAACTTGTGGAAGAATTATTAAGTTAAAGGTATATAAATTAAGTTATAAACAATGGATATGTAAAAGTATTATAAAGGGGTAGTTTTTGGTTCGAACCTTGGGTGAACTCCCTACCATGTTTTAAAAAGATAGTATGCCTCATGACGATTCCAAAATGATAAGAAACTCGAAAAAACCGATTTATAACGAAAAAAGATACAAAACGTTTCAAGTTTAACGTTTAAATATATACTTATAAAAGGTTACAAATTACCATCGAGAACTATACTTTTAAAACATTAATCAATCGATAAAAACTTTTAAAATACGAAGATGTGCTCGAAAGAATCGCTAAAAACGAATAAGTTGCGACATTTACGAGATTTACGATAACTAAATCTATAAAAATAAATATATAACTGTTATGAACAGTAAAAAATCACTATTAATCAGAAAATTCAGATTTTTAAAATGTTATATCTTGATAACTCGTCTTAATACGAAGGCGTGGACTAAGAAAAAAAAAAAACAAAAAAAAGAAAAGGAAACGACTTAAAAACGAGAAAACGCCAGTTTTATAAAAGTATACTTATAAACGTTTTTACTTTATAAATAAATTTCACAAAAACGACTAAGTGTATGTAAGCTATAAGAAAATTATAATGTGGTATTAGTTAATCAAAGTAACTAAATACTAGGAGTTTCATTAGAGGCCTCTTCGTGTGGCGGTACGACGAGTTGTTGATTTACGAATTAAAGTGTCCTAGCTCCACATACCACTAAATGACCTCATTATTTATGAATAGCCCGAACGATAGTATGAATGGCTATACGACCTATAAATAAGAGGTCATGTAGATGACGTAAGAGGACTAGGAACACTTTAAATCGTAATCCAACCAACCGTCGATACTCATCCCCGAAGAGGCCTCAATATGAAAACTCCTAGTAATATAGTACTTTTGATAACTAATACCACATATAATTTTATATAGCTACATCAACCATCTAATCGGTTTAGTGAAAATCATATTATACAGTAAACCGTATTATAAGTATACTTTAGTAAACTGGCTACACTTTCTCTTTTTAAGTCTGATTCTTTTCGTTTCTTACGTCCACGGCCTTCGTAATTAAAGACGATTTATCAAAATATAACATTTATCAAAATCTGAGTTTTCTAGTGAATAGTGATTTTTACTGTTCATAACGTTATTAATTTTATTTTTTATATGAGTGTAGTTAACGGTAAATCTCGTATGCCCCATTCTATCTACTTGTTTTAACAAACTCTAAACGGGGTGAAATTACAATGCTTGTTTTACTACGACACAAGTTGTTTATAAACTGTAAGCGAACCAGATTATTTGCCATGATTATTAATTGCTTAAATTATCCTTACAGTGTCATCTAAAATCCCTAAATATCATGAAACCGTCAATTCTATTATATGAGTGCTAGTTTTGTGGATGATCTATATGACTAACAATCCCCATCCGGAATTTATGGTAAACAAGTTATCATTAGGTGCATTTAACATTTAGATAACTGTAGGCTGTTTTGGCAGACACCCTACCTATTTGGGGCAGACAGACAGTTAAGGCTTCGGGGTCATGAGCTTAGCGCAATAATACATGTTTTGGACTACTGAATTTGTTTCATAGTCTACCATTACTTAAATCTTGTGATCCACACTTTTACAGACAAACCTATGAATTCACTCAACCTTTGTGTTGACTTTTAGCATGTTTAATTTCAGGTCCTAAGGTATAAGCTTGGATGGGAGCCGTGATGGATATCAATGAAGATGGATTCTGTGTTTATTTAAATTCGATGCAACTTTTATCTATAAAAACTTAAGTCACCTTTTGGTAGTATGAAGCTTTTGTTTAATTAAAAACGTATGTGGAAATGTTTATGACTTTTAAAACATATGGGACCTAATGTATGAACTCTGATATTTTGCTATGGCATCGAATGAAATCTTATCTTAAAACGTCCATTTAAGGTCGTTTCCTATATCTTGATTGTTGTACTTTGACGTAGCACCCCATTGTTACCATTCCGCTGCATACCAGAATTTGGGGGTGTTACAGATTAGTATTAGAGCCAAGGTTATAGGGAACTGAGTCATTTTCAAAACCTAGTCTATAACCAAAAAATTTAAAGACTTTCTTTCCTTTCATTTTCAAAATACAAAATCCTTCATCGCTTATCCGATATCCGCGCGCGCATTCCCTGGTCCTTACTTACTCTTCTGATTATCATTATTATATTATATAGTTTATATATAATACTTGGTTTAAATTCGATCCCTTTATGTCTAATCTTTCTAGCGATACAATCATAAACTCGTACGGTCGATTATATAAATATTGACCATTCTGATTAATTCATGATTATTATAGAATTCTTATTTTCTTGGTTAGTATCATATACCTCGACTCAATGTACTCTTACAAATTCTTACCGGATTTTGTACTTGTATTATTGACATTATCATGCCGCCTAGAAGATTGAAAAAGAAATATATTAAGAGGTTGGTGGAAAAGCGTGTGGCTAAAGCTATTGAAGAATACGAAAAGTCTAGGGCTAATCTAGATAGTGCTGGAAGTTTAGGAGGAAACCCTGGGAATGCTGAAGGAACTATGAATGTGCACGGTTGTTCGCACAAGACTTTTATGAATGGAAAACCTCACATTTTTAATGGAACAGAGGGTGTTGTTGGGTTAAGCGAAGGCGTTGGATAGAAAAGTTAAGCAAGTGTTTGAAACTTTGGCAATGTGCTGAAGAAGATTAAGGTTATGTTTCGTGCTAGTACTTTCGAGGGTCCGTACTTTAACATGGTGGAATGGGAACGTCACACTCTAGGGCTTCGTCAATGCTAACCATACTCAATGGACTGAATTTCAAGACGATGATACTACGGAATACCCACAACTAAAATCCAAAGGATGAAGCAAGAGCTCTGGACTTTAACTCTGAAAGAACGACATTGAAAGCATACAAAATCGTTCCATGAGTTACCTTGATGTGTCCTGAACTGGTACCCACTGAAAAGAAGAAGATTGAAAAGTATGTTCGTGGGTTTCCTGAAAGAATCAAAGGAAACATCACTTCTTCTAAGCCTGCAACTCTGCATGAATGCCATCAAACATGGCCCGGTGAAACTGGTTAGCAAACATTCAGGGTAAGGCTACTAGAATTGGTGATAGAAACAAAAGAAAAAGGAAGAACAACCAAAGAAACAACCAACAAACAACAACAATAACCCCAACAACAACAACAACAACAACAACAACAACAACCGCAACCGAAACAACAACTATCACCAACAACAAAACAGGAGGCAGGAAACTGCCAGGGCCTATGCTGCAGCCCCAACTGAGAATAGAGGTTATGCTGGGAAATCTACCAAAGTGAAACTGTAGTAACTTTCACCATAGTGGGCGATGCCCTCCAAAGTGTCAGAAGTGCCAAAGAACTGGTCATCAGGAGAAAGATTGTAGAGCTTACGTACTTCCAGGTACATGTCATGATTTCCTAACAAAATAGATGTTTTATGGGTGTGGTGAGAAAGGAACTCTTAGAACAAGGTGATCCTAAGCCTGACACCACATAATAGGGAGCTCGTGCGAGAGCTTACGTGGTGGTTGAAAATCTGCAGCAGAATCCAAATGTGGTCACGGGTACGTTTCTTCTTAATGATTCACTACGCTTGTATCCTCTTTGATTCTGGTGCTGAGAAGAGTTATGTAATCTTCTGAGTTTAACACCTTTATTGATATTAGCCACCAACCGCTTTAAATACTAGTATGATAGAGTTAGCAGCATGGAAAGGTGGAAAGTACCAACACTGTTTACGAGGTTATGTACCTTTAGTCCTTGCCTTAATCACGTGTTCAAAATTGACCTACTCCCGACCCGACTAAGAAGTTTTGATGTCATTGTTGGTATGGATTGGTTGTCATATACCACAAAGCTGTCATACGATTTGTTATATTAAAAGATTATCCGTAATCCTCTTCCCCGAATGGTAATTCTTGAAGTACAAGGCGAGCAAGATTCTGATCACTTGCATGTATCAAGCTGATGAAAAGAACTTGATAGACATTCGGGTTTCTGAGACTCCCTGAGGTTTTCCAGATGATCTGTCAGGATTACCTCCTGTGCGAGAGATAGAATTCCGCATTGATCATGATCCAGGGCGTAAGCCGTTGTTAATCGCCATACCGATTAGCTTCGTCAGAGATGCTAGAGTTGTCGAATCAACTAAAAACGCTTCAAGAAAAAGGGCTTCATTTGACCTAGTCACTCACCATGGGGAGCACCCGTGCTTTTTTTAAGAAGAAAGATGGTGCAATGAGAATGTGTATTGACTACAGGGAATTAAATAAGTTGACTATAAAGAACCGCTATCCTCCTCCCAGAATTGACGACTTGTTTGATCAATTACAAGGTACGTGTTGTTTCCTCACAAATAGATCATTCGCCTCGGGATATCATCAATTTGAGAGCCACCGAGAAATAGATATTACCCGAAGACAGCGTTTAGAACCCGATATGGGCATTTTGAGTTCACAGTCATGCCATTTGGGCTGACGAACGCACCAGCAATCTTTATGGACTTAATGAACCGCGTCGGCAAATCGTATTTGGACAAATTCATAATTATGTTCATTGACGACATCTATGCTACTCAAAAGTCAAAGAAGAACAGATGAAGTCCACCTGAAACGATTCTAGACTTACTCAAGAAAAAGAATTTATGCCAAGTTATCAAGTGCGAATTTGGTTTACAGGAAGTCTAGTTCCTGGACATGTGTTTCCAACCGTGACGGATCTACAAGGATCCTAGCAAGGTTTAGTCGGTCAAGAACTGAAGACCTCAGAATCGGTCAACTGAAACCTTTCATCTAGGATTGGCGGGTTATTACCGGAGATTTCTTGAGGAATTTCTCCAAGATCCCAGACCCCTCACTCTGTTGACTCAAAAAATAAGACATAAAGTGATGGGGCGATGACAAGATGAAGCTTTATCTGCATTCTGAAGGAGAAGCTATGCAATGCTCCAGTGTTAGCACTCCCCGATGGACCAATACTTTGTGGTCATTTTTTGATCACAAAACAGTTTGGGAGCGTGCCTGATGTACGGGGCAAATGATAGCATATGCGTCCAGACATTAAAGAAGCATAGAAAAATTAGACCACCTACGACCTGAATGGGTGCATGTGTTCGTCCTTAAAATCCTAGAGACATTTATCTTTATAGGACGAAAATAAGTGTTATCTACACTGACCATAAGAGTCTCCAGTACATATTCGACCAGAAAGATTTGAATATGCGCCAACGGCGGTGGATCGAGTTGCTCAGTGACTACGAGTGTGAGATCAAATACCACCCGGGCAGGAAAACCGTGGGTACAGATGCAATTGAGTAGAAGGCAAGGCTCAATCCAAGCGAGTACGTGCCATGAGTAATACCATTACATTCGGACTTAAGACTAAATTTGCCATGAGTATGACTATCCAGTCTGGCCTTAAGGCCAAAATTTTAGAGGCACAAGGTGAAGCTTCCAAGGATCTTAAGGCTCTAGCCGAATGGCTAAGAGGATTAGAATCACATTTTGAGAGGCGGGATGACGGTGGAATTTACTTCTTTGATCATGGATAAAGCTCACACTTCTAGATATTCAGTACATCCTGGTGCGGATAAGATGTACTATGATTTGAGGGATTTGTATTGGTGGCATGGTATGAAGAGAGACATTGCTGAATATGTTAGCAAGTGCCTTACGTGCTCTAAGATAAAAGCCGAGCATCAAAAACCTTCAGGATTACTTCAGCACCCGGAAATTCCAGAATGGAAATGGGAGAAGATAACAATGGACTTAGTTACAAAGTTGCCTAAAAGCAGCAGTGGGTATGATGCGATTTGGGTCATTATGGATAGATTGACCAAGTCAGCTCACTTCCTGCCTATTCGTGAAGACTACAAAACTGAGAAGCTGGCAAGGATTTATATTAACGAAATAGTAGCGAGACATGGTGAACCGGTGTCAATCATTTCAGACCGTGATGGTCGATTTACATCGCACTTATGGCAAGCTCTTCAGAAGGCGTTGGGTACAAAACTAAACATGAGTACAGCTTACCACCCTGAGACTGAAGGTCAGAGTGAGCGTACTATCCAGACACTAGAGGATATGCTGCGAGCTTGTGTTATGGATTTTGGTAGTAGTTGGGATACTCATCTTCCATTGGTTGAGTTTTGTTATAATAACAGTTACCACAAGAGCATTAAGTGCGCACCTTTTGAGGCTCTGTACGGGCGGAAGTGTAGGTCTCCAGTGATATGGGCTGAAGTTGGGGAAAGTCAGCTTATCGGACCAGAAATAGTGCAGGAGACTACAGAAAAGATTGTTCAAATTAAGGAAAGGTTGAAAACTGCAAGGAGTCGCCAGAAAAGCTATGCTAATAAGAGGCGCAAACCCCTTGAATTTAAAGTCGGGGACCGGGTATTACTTAAGGTATCTCCATGGAAAGGAATTGTATGATTTGGAAAGAAAGGAAAGCTAGCACCACGATATGTAGGACCGTTTGAAATAGTGGAGTGTGTTGGACCGGTAGCTTATCGGCTGAAGTTACCCCAGGAGCTAAGCTGTATTTACGACACGTTTCATGTGTCAAACCTCAAGAAGTGCTTGGCTGAGTCAGATGTTCAAGTGCCTTTGGAAGAAATTGAGATTGATGAAAATCTGCGTTGTGTCGAAGAGCCCATTGAGATCGTAGAGCGCGACGTGAAAAAGCTAAAGCGAAGAAGAATTCCTCTAGTAAAAGTTCGTTGGAACTCACGGCAAGGAGCTGAGTATACTTGGGAGCGAGAAGATCAATTCAAGACCAAGTACCCGTATCTTTTTGCCCCCACCTCGTCTGCAGTCGCCAGTTGAACTCTGGGGACCAGAGTTCCCTTAGGGGGATCGACTGTGAGAATTCGTAATTTCAGGTCCAATGGTGTGATTTTCTGGATGGGAGCCGCGTGGAGATGCTGAAGATGGATTCTATGTTTTCTTTATTCGATGCTAAATTATTAAACTTATTTTTAATAACCCGTTGTTAACTTTTGGAACTATGTGTTGGAACAACTCTTGTGGACTTTTATGTCATGTTGTAAACTTTTGGGACCAATGTTGCAAACTCTGATCTTTATGAAGCATCGAATGAACTTTATTTTAAAACGCCCCTTTTAAGGTCGTTTCCTATTACTTGATTGTTGTGCTATGACGTTGCACCCCAAATGTTATCGTCCCGTTCTTGTTGTCAGATTTTGGGGGTGTGACAGATTGGTATCAAGAGCCAAGGTTATAGGGAACTGGGTCATTTTTCAAAACCTAGTCTATAACCAAAAATTTTAAAATTTTTCTTTCATTTTCAAATTACAGAATCCTTCATCGCTATCCGTTATCCGCGCGCGCAACTCCCTGATCCTTATTTATTTCCTTGATTATCATTATAGTATTATATATATAATACTTGGTTTAATTTCTATCTCTTACGTCTATCTTTTGACGTATCGCTATTTATTCTTATCGGTCAACTATATAATTGTTGACCATTCTGATCATTGATGTTTATTTATAAAAGCATCACTGTAATTTATAACATTTAATTTTAAATTCATTTAAATAATATATATTATTATTAATATATATTTTCTTTTCTTTTTGTAGCATTATGGACGCGCCACCATCCCCAAACCATGTGTTTAACTTTCCCGAGGAAGAGTTCGAAGAAGACCCTCAGGAGGAGCCTGAGGAAGAGTTTGAAGAAGATCCTGAAGAGGATCCTGAAGAGGAGCCAGAGGTTGAGGCTGAGGAAGATGTACCTCTTGCTGCTACTCCGCCGGTTGGGTCTCCTATTACCCCACCGCCATTGTCTGAGTCTTCTTCGGACACTGAGGCTCCTGCTCCTATTGTTGCTGATGGGGCCCTTGAGGTGCCACCTGCTGGTAGTACTAGGGCTGAGCAAATAGACCGGTGGACCGGACCGGACCGGAAAACCGGATCGAACCGGACCGACCGGACCGCGGTCCGGGGTTTTGGACCAATTCGGTCTTCGGTCCGGCCAAAAACCCGAGATTAAGCCTTATAAGACCGGACCGGACCGAGGACCGAACCGGACCGGACCTACCCGGACCGGACCGTACCATTTCGGTTCGGTCTACGGTCCGGCTTTTTAGACCATTTCGGTCTCGGTCCGGTCCGGTTTTGGACCGTTGCTCACCCCTAGGTAGTACATATGAGGTGGGAGGTCCCTCGTCTATATCCCCATTTCCTCCATATTATCTGCATGGACGTGAGATTGTGAGGTTGGTTTTGATGTGTCCCGACTTGGTGCCAAATGAAAGGAAAAAGGTCGAGAGGTACATTAAGGGGTTTCCTGAAAGGA
>BQNB010084650.1:7923-28688 GCA_026074375.1 Tanacetum coccineum | reverse complement strand
TCCTGAAACGTTTCATGAACAAACTGACGATGAACTCACGAAAGCAGAAATTAAGCAGATGGAAGATGATGATCAAGCAATTCAGACCATACTTCTCGGTCTTCCGAAAGACATTTATGCTGCTGTTGATAGTTGTGAAACTGCTCAGGAAATCTGGTTACATGTTCAACAAATGATGAAAGGTTTTGACATTGGAATTTAAGAGAAGAAAGCTAAGTTGTTTAATGAATGGGAAAGGTTTACTTCCACTGATGGGGAATCGATCGAGTCTTACTATCATCATTTCTTAAAGTTGATGAATGATTTCAAGAGAAACAAACACTTTCCAGAAAAGATTTCCTGTAATCTCAAGTTCCTAAACAACTTACAACCATAATGGAGTCGACATGTTACCATTGTTCATCAAACAAAGGACTTACATACTGCTGATTACACTTAGTTGTATGATTTCTTGAAGTACAATCAAAAGGAGGTGGATGATCTAAGAGCAGAACGACTTGAAAAAACATAAGATCCTTTAGCACTTATGGCAAATTCCAACAATTCTTTCAATTATTTAGTGTTTCACTTAGATCTACCATCATCAAGTACCTTCATACAACAACCAGTACCCAACAACAACTATAACCCACAACCATCAATCAACCAAAACTACATGCAACAACCTATGCCAAACCCTGAAGACATTACAGACCCCACAGCTGCAATACACATGGAACTTGTTCTAATGGCCAAGGCATTCAAACTAAACTACTCTACACCAACCAACAACAACCAGAGAATTTCATCCAACCCTTGAAATAGGCAGATTGCTCAGCCGGGTATGAATTTGGGTCAAGATAATCAAATGCAGATGGTTGGAGGAAATGGGGGGAATCAGTTTAGACAGTTTGCTGGGCAGAATGTAGGGAATCAGGTTGTTCATAATGCAGTTCAGAATCCGGGTGTTCAGAATGTTGGAAATCAGCATGGGGTAATTATTGTTCCGGGTATAGCTAATCAGAATGGGAATGGTAAAGTTGTAGCAGCACGGGCTGAGGGTAATGCAAATAGGGATAATGGTAATCAGATAAGGTGTTACAACTATAGAGGATTGAGTCATCTTGCTAGAAACTGCATAGTCGAACCAAGGAGAAGGGATGCAGCTTATCTTTAGACTCAGTTGCTGATTGCTTAAAAGGAAGAAGCATGAATCCAACTACAAGCTGAAGAGTTTGATTTGCTGGCTGCTGCAGCGGATCTGGATAAGATTGAGGAAGTCAATGCAAACTGCATTTTGATGGCTAATTTGTAGCAAGCATCGACATCGGGCACTCAGAGTGACAAAGCTCCCGTCTATGACTTAGACGGATCAGCTGAGGTACAACTTCATGACAATTGCTATAATGATGAGATATTTAATATGTTTACTCAAGAGGAGCGGTATAGTAAGCTACTCGAGCCTATTCATGAACCACACCAAGTACCATAAAATGATAGTAATATTATTTCTGAGGTTTCTAGCTCGGAACAAGGTAGGGGAATAGTAGAACAACATCCTGAAACTAGTGAGGAAACACGTGCGTACCAAGTAGCATTATTTCATAATTTAGTTGCTGAAGTTAAGAAAGTCAACTCGGTCAATCGCAAAATAAAAGAAACAAATGCTGAATTGACCACTGAGCTTGCTAGATATAAAAATCAAAAAAAGTGTTTTGAAATTAGTCAAGAAAAATATGACAAACTTGAAATGTTGTTGGTCCCACTTTAATAGATTGAATTCCTTAAGCTTGTATAAGGATTAGTTGTATTAGATAGATCTAACACAACTATAGTAGAAACTTTGTTTGAATGTATTAAAGATTATGCATAATCTAATCTTTAATACTAAGAAGAACTATCAATGAAACAGTAATTATATGAACATATAAGTCAACAAACAAAAGCTCCAATATTAATAATATGAATACTCTCAAAGTATTAGGGTTACAAAGATCTTGAAGCTATGATAATTCTATGAATGACTCTTATGTGTTTTAGTGCGTTGTGTATGGCGCGGTACATCAATCTCTATGCCCTAGGACCTCCTTTTATACACCAAGGAGTCCTAAACGGCTTACAATACTTTCCTAAGAACAGTAGTAACTTTGTACTGGCAGTTGTAACTTCACCAGCAGTCTTAAACACTTAGAATAATTTTTATTAAAATTCTCCAGCAGCACTAACTTTGACTGAGCAAGGCATAAACATTCAATAAGAGCAGCATTAATAACTAGCCATATTTAAGAAGGCTTTTAATTCTCAACAATCCTCCCCAAACTTGATATGTATCTCTAAATATCATCAGTTTCTTCATTGAAAAGCTTCATTAAATCACACAAGATGATGCTTCCAAACACTTTTATGGATTTCTTAAGCTTTTTTAATGATCAATTTACATATAAGAATAAGCCATTTCACTTTCATAATCCGATTTGAAGCTTCTTTCTAACATTTGTGAAAGTGTAAGTGGTGCAAGTGGATACTTCTTCTCTAACCACTATGTAAAATGCATATTTTGCAATCCTTAAGGAAATGTAACTCCACAGGAGTCATATAACTTCCATTCTAAACACTTTGTATGCTTGTTGATTCCTCCATACTGTATCTTCTACATTGGATCAACATAATTTTTCAAAATCATTCCATAATAACCAAATCCAAGTCTGTCCTCTGTCCTTTTGAATCCATATCTAGATTTTACCAACTTGTGCAAGTCTTCCAAATCTTCCCTGTCAAAACTTTTAAGCATGTGACTGAAGATCATGTACATCTGAGACTTTCCATCAGCTCTCACTATTTGATAATAGCTTTTCTTTCCTTCTTTATGGATCTTCCAGTCAACAATCCTTGGAGACTTAACAGCCAAAGGTATAGCATTAATTGTTACCTCTTCTTCATTTGGAATGATTTCCAAACACTGTTTAAGCTATATTGTTTCTTTATCATCATCCACCTTTTGCTTCTTAGTACTCTCCAATTCTTCTCCTGCTCTAAAATCCATAAACATGTTTACCCTTTTGAAATCCACAAACATGTTTACCCTTTTGAAAGCTTTGTCAAACAATTATTTGATAGAATCAAAGTCTTTAGACTTCAAATCTTTGTGCTTCCAACCTTCCATGTTCTTAAGATAAGTAATCATGGTCTTCTTCTGTTGAGTTTTGGTTGGTGGTTTGTTCCTCTTCTCCTCTGCTCTTTTAGCTGCAAAGTGTTTTCTTCTATGCTCTAGGAGTTCTTTAAACAATGTGGCTTTTTCTTCAATTATAATATGCTCTTGTTCTTCAGCTTACAGTCTTTCAGCCAACTGGTAATCAACATCAACTTTTGCTTGAATGTCATCCCAAGCAATATTGGCTTCATCAATTTTTTCTTCTTCAGCTCTGGCAATTCTTTCCTCTTCATCAATATCTGCTTGTAATTTAACTAAGGTTGTAACTAGACATTGCGCATAAGATCATTGAATGCGGCTATCCTTCCTAGTTCTCTGCCACTATGCCAATTCCCTTTTCGACAGCAAGGCTACCACCTAAGCATCCTGCAATAATTCTACTAAAACTCAAATATGCTTTCTTTAATGCTTTCTTAGGTAGAAAATAATTTTGATTAGACAATTAAAAGTACAAACCGTTCTTTGGGTCAACACCCGTGCTTACCAATTACTACACTATACACAATATGGTACACTGCTCTTTAGTGCGTAGTAATAGTCGAGGTAGTTAGGGTTTTATAAAGGTAAAACCTGACGTAGTTTCTGTTAAAGGAAATTGCGCATCAACAAGAATGATGATGGTACTGTCAATATTGTTGCAAACAGTGTTACTATAGTATATATGAGTGTTTATTTGTGCTTGTGTGTGTTTGAACCTTCTATTCTTCTCCTATTTCTGTATGCTTGCGTGTTTGTGCGAATTAAATAAAAAAATGCGTCTCAGACTTGGTTATGGCGTAACTTGGTAGTGCTTGTTGTGACATACCTCTGAACTAGGCTCGGGACACCAAAAATAGTTTGGGCATTGCTTGAACCTTTAAAAAAATAATTTCTAATGCCACCTCTGTTTTAATATTGAGCCTTTCAACCTTAATGATTTTATTCATGTGGTATTCCTGAGTCAGGTATTTGACAATATTGTATGCTCCTCTTCTATTGCTTAGTTATATTACACATTTAATGCACATGTTTGTTAGTGAGAAGGTTGAGCAATTATTATAGGTTAAGGAGATCTTGGTGTAAGAACCAGGATGACATAAAGGATGGACATTTGTGGAGATGTCTAAGTTAGCATGTGATGGAGGCTTGAGTCTAACTTAAAGACTCGGTTCAAAAGGAAAGTACTTTTTGGGAGACATCCTGACCTATCCTGTTGTGGAGATGTCCAAGCAAGCCTGTGAGGGAGGCTTGAGTCTAACTTAAAGACTTGGTGAAAAAGAAAAGTGCTACTCGAGAGACAACCCGACCTATCATTTAGTTTAGATCATTTTTATTTATGCATTAATTGGTTTGTATGTTTCTCACTTGTTTTTGCAGGTTCAACAGCAATGAGGGTAAAATCGAGACCGACTCGACCCATAATTATGTGGTAAATATAGCTGTTGTAGCAGCAGTTACAGCGTAACACCTAAGGTTACACCGTAACTACATCAATTACGGCGTAAACCTTTCCATGGTTGCGTCGTAACAACTAAACTATAATTTTCAAAATTACCACTCTATTACGCCGTAACCACCGAGGTTATGCTGTAACATCTTTATGAAAATCTAAAAATTCAAGTTTTTAAACATTTCTAAACCATGTACAAGTAAATGAACTTTGTGGGTATGTTCTCTGGAAACCCTCAGCAGACTTCACTCGTCCACTTGGGCCACCAAGTGGTTTAAAAGGCTTGTTGCATACGCTAAATGCAACCGTGATTCCTATGAAAGTGAGTTAGGTCTTGTATAGTTTTATATATTATGGGCTATGATGCTTTCTATCTTGGTTTATGCTTTTGGTATTAGTCTTTCTTGCAGCTATACAGGAAATGCACATGGAAAGGTGCTAGGATGCTAATCAAGCTGCGAGGAAGCATTCCAAACCAATCTAGTTGAATGCTTTATGGAAGGATGGTAAAATTGTCAGTGAAGCTGGATGTTGCTCAAAGAAGAAGACTTGGAGCATGGCTTTGAGCATGCTGTCTCTTCATATTACCAAGCAAATCCAGGGGAGTCTTCCGTTCTAATTCTACTCTTGTTCTTGAATTTTCATTTCCTTAATTGTACAATAGGGACATTGTACAAATCAAGTGGGGGGATGGGAGTAGAGTTATAACTTGACCTATATTTGCCTTCGATTTTCTAGTTTTCTTTGAAAAATGGTGCCAATTTTAAAATTTTGACATGTTTTTTCTTAATAATCTAGAATTAATCTTTGTCAAGTGCACTATAACCCTTTATTTCAATTGGTGTGGTTAAGCCTAATAATTCTGTTTTCATCTATTATACAAAAATCCACCAAAAATATGAGTGTGCTACTAGTATTGTAGACTTTAGAACTTGGCATGTACATTATTTTGAGACCTAATTAATTAGCAGGAATAGATAGTTTGAGAAGGCAACGTATTAGGAATACACCCAAATAGCCTTTATGTGTGTGTTTATCGACTTGTCACACTGACTTGTCGACCTCCCCGTGTTAAACCATTATTTGCATTCATTATTAGTGCAAGATACCCCTAGATCACACTGTTTAGCCTATTGTTTGGCTACCTAAGTCAATGGTTTGGGGAAAATGGTTTGAAGATTAGCACTTTCGTTGATGACATATTATTTTGATCAAATAAGCTATAAGCTAAAAACTTAAATTCCAAAATATCAAGTATTTTGGAATCGAGAAGCTAAAAGCTAGTAGATCTAAACTAATAAGCTATTCTAAAAATTCTATAAAAAAAACTAGATCTACTTTTAATATAGAAAAAAATAAGCTAATAAGCTTTTCGAATAGAAAGGGTGACAAAGGCTTATAAAATAAGCCGAGCTTATCAAAACTCGTCGCACCCTTATATGAATATCGAAAAAAGATTTTAAAGCAAATAAGCTAAGAGTAGAAACAAAACTAAAACAAAAGGGAATAAGCTAACCGAAACGTTTAAACTACAAAATAAGCTCTCGAAACTTAAGGAATCTCAAACTTATACAATAAGCTGAGGAAATAAGCACTTTGAGTCTTCCTTATTGTTTTCGAATAGAGCTAAAACAAGCAATAACCAAATCGAATAAGCTAATAGCTTAACCGAATAGAAAAGAGAAAAAAGAGAGTAAATAAGCTGAAGCTTTTTAATGATATAAGCTTAAGTTCAATCGAATAAGCTATGAAAAGCTTATTCAGATCGTTGAAATACTCTAAGAGAAAAGAAAAGCTTATTTTCAGAATAAGCAAAGAAAAAGAAAAGAAAAGAAAATGCTAAGCCATAAGACAATAAGTACTTTAACCAACCTTAAATATCCTTCATTAATAAGCTAAAAGATCCTCTTACAATAAGCTCGAATAAGTTGTTTACAAGAAACTAAAATAAGCTGAAACTTACACAAATGAAATAAGCTGGAAAGAAAACTATAACTAAAAAAAACTTTTACTAAAAAACTAACAGGAAAAGTGAATAAAGAAAAAGTTATCCTCTATGCGTTGGATTCACGCCAATAAATAGCCATCCAAAATGCCTCATGATTGGCCTCGGGATCAATATCCTCGTATGCCAGTTGCGATCCTCTAACCATAGGGCTCCACGTGGCTTCCAGCAATGTCCAGCTATTATAATGTTGGCTCAGGTAAACGAGCCAATACCGAGCCTCATCCGAACCTCGAGCCAATCTCCTTACTATGACCCTAGCTCCGAACCTGCCAAGTTAAAATGATAAAAGAGCACCCGCTGAGAATCGAACCCGGGATCTCCTGAGCAGGGCTCTAGGGTGGTCTCGGTTTTCCATCTCAGCTGGCTTCCTCTTACTAAATGTATACAACAAAAATACTTTTAGCCCTTAGTTAGAAAGGCCGGTACCGTTGGACTCGTAATTTAAGTATAAGGGTTAAATAAGGCATGAAAGGTTAAAGAATAGAAAGGTCGGTACCGTTGGACTCGTAATTTCGTTCTCTTTTCAATTAAGTGCTCGAGAAATTTTCATGATTTCGTTTGAATCTTGATAAACGTGAAAACGTCATCAAAACACACCCGAAAATTACCGTTTTTGCTTTGTTTCTAATCTTTTGTACATGTAAGACATAAAAACACATACCAAGCATATTTACAATATAATTAATCATATTTTATGTTTTTAGTCTGATTTATAGTGTTTTCTGGTGAAGAATAATCATATAACATACATGGAAAGAGGAGGCAAGTTGTTTTAGTGAGAGAAAGGGTTGGATGAACACTTAGAGAGAGAAAGAAAACATATATTGAATTGTGTGAAAAATGAGCAACCAACCACCTCTCCAAGGCATGGAGAGGTGTTAATATACTTACAATGAACAAGTGGGCTTGGGCTTGCATGGGTTTATCCATGGGCCTTTGCTAACTAACTATGTAAGTTTCCAAAAATTACCTAACGAGCTAACGACTGTTATCTATGGAAGCGACCGACACATTCCTAGGAATTTCGTATTCCTAACAATCTCCCCCTAAGGGAGGTCGCTCCATTAAAAGAAACTTAAACTATCATACTATGCTTTATCTTTAGTCTTAAGCTCATTTAACTTCAATCATTAACTTATGATTTGATGTAGTGATCATAGACTTTAGGTCTTGAGCTTGTTCCTCGGCTTGTCTTGAATGTGATCTTGAACACCTTGAGATCATCAACCAAGCATAATCTCTTTTTTGCCATCTTGTGACCTTGGCCATCTTGTGAACTTGTGACTTCTGGACCGACATGCTCATACCTTTCTTGATTTGTTGACTTGAAAAGCTTTAATGTTGCATCTTTCTTAAAATTCTTTAACTTTAACACTTCGTCACTTTGAGAAAGACGTTCGGTATCAGAGTGACAGAAACTTCTTTGAAATTCTTTGACTTTAATACTTTGTCACTTTAAGAAAGACGTACGGTATCAGAGTAGCGGAAGTCTTGAAACATGTACTTGAGCTTTCATGATGTCTTTATGTTTGTCGGTCGGGTATGAGCATGTGGTTATGAATCTTGTGAGTCAGCTGGAATCAGGTACCTTCACCTCCATCTTTAAGTATCCTGCATTAAAATAGTTAGCAATAAAGCAGGGGGCGAATATGGCTTTGTCATTCGCCCGTGTTTGGTTGGAGTAACCTTCGAATCTGTGAGGATCGACCTGTGATCAGGTAGATTCAATTTAAGAAGAATCTCCTTGACAGGATTTCCAGCTGAAGTTTCAAATCTTTCTAACACATGTGTATCAGATTCATCAAACTCAGCATGTTCTCATTATCGGAACGTCTCAAAGCAGACAGCACGATAAGAGTGAACCAGTGAGTTACTATCTCACCGATTGAAATAAAAAATTGATTTGAAAATCAATCGACGTATCACTTTGCTAAAGTGGTTTTGTGACACATCGAGAGTGTTAATCATTTCAAAATTCATCATCAATCGTCAATTCATAACCTGGAACAAGTTTGATTATTATCGAATCGCACCATCGTTTCTTTCCAGTTGTCACAAGTTTGATTCATATAACCATGAGCTTGTTTGATGTTGGCTCAAGCAGGATTTCCATCTTCACTGTGAATTATATCACTCGAATGTTCTGGCAAAATCACAAGGATAATGCGTAGAACTCTTAATATATTTCTCGTTATTCACATTGTGTGAGATAGCAAGCATAATTCTGACAAGTGTCATATGAGATTTATAGATGATCTCTTTTTGCTCTAGACTCAATAGTGCACTTTGATTTTAGTGATCGAAGGCTAGAGCAGACTGCCACCTTTTTAATATCAACTAACTCGGAATGAGAAAGTTGATAGAAATGCATATAATCTCCGTGAGAAATGAAACAAGAGTCTGTTGAGAGACCTTGAGTGGCTTAGGGAGGGTTGTGCATAGCGTCACTGGGTCCATGACTATCTTCAATGTCAGAAAACAACTTATTGTTTCTGACAGATTATGTATTGACCCGGTTTCTGTCAAGTGTATGGAGGACTTCTTTCTTTTCACCCTTTATCCTTACATGTCTTTTTCATTATTCAACCCCTTCAATGCTTATTGAGACTTCATAACTAACACCTTGATGGGTTTGTTCCAGTGTTAGCTCCATCTCAGTCGGCATTATTCCCGATTCACATTTGTTTCTCCTTTTGTATCATACCTAAGGACTTCTACACTAACTAGTGGATATCCCTGGGTAGGTCCCTCCGGTTTAGGTTGGATTATGGGATTTGAATACCTATGCCTAACCACCTTATAACTCCATAAATTTAAGTACATGGTCAGTCTTTTGGGTATTCCATCTCAATCAAAACCAAAATCATTGAAAATTTCAATCAAAGTGTTTGATATAAATATCAAAAGATTTACACTTTGATAGTTTTTCATCATCACTAAAAGCTCCCCCTTAACATGTGCACCGTGATCGTAGTACATGCTAAGGGTTGGAGTGCATTGAGTCCATTTAATACAATCATATTTCGATACAAATTAGATTCAGTTTAATCACATTTTCTCCCCTTATCCAAAATGTTAATCCCTTGATATTTTGGATATCAATTGATTAAACGTTCGGGGACAAAATGTTACATACAATCTATAAGGAACATTTTAATGCTCCCCCTTAATTTTTGAGGGTATATAAGACAGTGCTGAGTACAATAATTTGAAATTTTTTGAATTTACTAAGAAATTCTTGAAAATTTTGTACTCGAGCACTCCTCAATATCACCATAATGTCTACACTACATATATACAAATGCACAAGTTTTTATTATTCACGAGAATTGACCTTTTATGATGAGGACATCATATGATAAATCATATGGTCCTTTGCAGCAGCCGAAAGTCACCCTCGTACGGTCTCCCACCAACAAATTTCTCCAAACTTCTCATTATCCTCCTTGACTTGAGCATTTTCTCGATCGCCTGAATCATAGCTTTTGCTCGTTCCCTGTCACTCTGCCTCCATATTGTCTTTGGTAGATATTCCATCCTAATCCCTTTCAGTCGATCATTAAGAGCAGTCTGAACATCATCGAGTGTACTGTTACTGAACTTGTGGAGTTCATCAATACGCATCAATTTGTTCTTATTGTCTTTGTTTAGATAGATGAACCCTCTAGGATAGGAATATGCTGTATAGGCATCCTTTCATTTAAGATCAGATCTGTACGTATCTGGCTTTGTGATGTTGAGCTTCTTTTGGTAACTTTCGATACCTAACTGAAGATCTTCAACACGCCTTTGGATGATGATACTTCTTGTAAACATTCTCAGAGAGACACCAAAAGCGAGACGATCTTCAACATTGAGATTTGTCAGCTTGCCTTGAACAAGAAGAATCAGCATGTCTTTGATATCTTGAAGGCGAAGCCGTTTGAAGTCTCCTTCCTTGAATGTATATAATTTGTTATCATCTCTACGAACGGTGATCCAATCCAAATGTTTGTAGCCGTGCCATTCGACAATTTGAAGCTTTGTGACTGCAATGATTCTACGTTTGGAGTATACATCACGAGCCGATTCCCTGTTAGCATCAAATCCATAGAATTGTTGACGTTTGCGTCCCCAATGAGAAATTCCCCATAGTGCATGCTTGTCATAGTTGACCGGCACTTCACTCCAGATTGTGTTGGGGACCAAATCTTCAATCCATTTGATATGACCATAATCTGCAGCCTTGGTCTTTGTGATGAAAGTTTCATAAGTACGGCTGGAGACACCACCAGATAGATACGCAAGGTCGTTATTGATGAAGTGATCAAATGGAATAACTTGACGACCGCGAGAGTTAGGTATATGGTAGTGGCTTTCGCAGATCATGAGGATATTGCAGACCTTCAGGGTTGTGCCAATCTAGTTGCTCTGTGGTTGCCTTGTAGACTTCTTCAAAGAAGTATTCTAGCTCAACCAAACTCTTGCATGTACCTTTCATTAGCTCAAATGTTGGACCGACTAATAATTCAGGTGTTAAAGTGTTTTTTTGAGCCGATTCATCATAAATGCTAAGAAGTCCAGAGGAGTATCCATTAGCTCATCAAATGATTCACGAGAACCTTCTTCCCGAGCCAGATTACTTAACCAAGGTTGAACTGGTCCATGAACAGCAGGTAAAGTCTTGTTCCAATCACGATCGGGAGTAGGAAGCTTGGCTGGTTTTTGAAACCAATCAGGATGCTAAGATGTATCTTCATCAGATTGTTCTTCAGTAGCACCTATATCAAACTCCTAATGTGCGAGTTCTTCCAAATCCTTGTTGGTGTGCATTGGGATGTATCTTCGATCTGATTGGTATCAGTAAGAGCCCATTAGCATAAAGATCAAACCACCGACAATGTGACTGACTTGTTTTATTAGACCAATCCTTAGAAGTCTCTCGGGAGAAAGGTGATGCATTGGCTACCTCTGTGTGAGAGAGTCAAGGTAGTCGCTAGCGACTAATCTAGATGTGGTAGAGCTGATTTTGGGGGTAACCCAATCATGTTGACTTGCCTAGCAGCGGAGTAAGTAGTGTTCTTTTCCTTTGGGTTGCCCACTGGTTTGGATGTCATGGTGCTTTTGACCAGCTCGTTTTCTACATTGGAACCCCCAGGTTTGAATTCTCAGCTGAGTTTTCGCATGGGCACGCATCATTGCTATATATTTCTTCACTGCAGCTAACTCTTTGCAAGCTTTTGATATAGAATGAACGCTGTAGGCAATCCTATTAAGTGGATCAACGCATCATGAGACTTGGCATTTCGCTGAAGATATCTAACCAATAATGCCTTAGTAGATGGATCTTTAGCTTTGTGTTCTACACATGATAATAACTGATTGACTGACTTATTGAAGGAAATGGAAAAGTGTAGTTGTATAGTAAAGATAAATCTTTTTGTTTTCTTAAATTCCTAAACCAATAAAATTTTCAAAAAAAAAAAAACTTCCAGTTGTCTTTCAAACGTATAAATCAATTTAGTAAAAGTAGCAAGCTGATAATGTACATCTTGACGTAATATAAGATATCATTTTTAGTGTAAATTGTTTGATCAGGCTTGTGGGTTGTGATGTTGTTTGAAACATTCTTTGATCATTTTCAGTGCCTGACCCACTTGCTCTTGATATGAAATATCCTAATTATAACATGTTTATGCCTCTTTCCCTAAAGACACAAAATGATTGTTTCAATTTGTCATGAACGTAGCTATGAAAATGCCAAGAAATGCATGTTGATTTAAAGTATGTTGAATCCCTTGAAAAAGAAATTGACGAACTTGAATCTGATAAAGCGGATTTTTCAAACATGTATGATCTACTTCTCCAAGAGTGTGTTCCATAAGATGTTATGTGTTCTTATCTAAACAAAATGAATTGAAATGCTTATATCTTCATAAAGTGAAAGAATGTGAATGTCTTGCACAAAAGCTTTCTAAACAAACTGAAACTGTTAGTAAAGAAGTTTATAATGAGCTTTCACGAAGTTTTGCTAAATTAGAAAAACACTTAATTTCTCTTGAACTTGCTTTACAACAATGTCAAGAACAAATGAAAAATGACACAGTTTGCCAAGAAAAAGCGTCAAATGTATTTCTAAAAGAACGTGAACAATATTGTGAAATACAAGATCTAAAAGCTCAATTGCAAGACAAGAACATTGCTATAAGTGAATTAAAGAAACTCATTAAGAAATGCAAAGGAAAGTCTGTGGAAACTAAGTTTGATAAACCATATGTTGTTCGTCAACCAAATGCTCAAAGGATTCCAAAACCATCAGTTTTAGGCAAACCGACTCCTTTTTTAGACTCTCTTGAGAGGAAAAGTTTTTCATATTTGCTTTAACCTTTGCCATGAAGTATTCGATAATGACTTGGTGATAATATGGATAATACATCGTCATTTTCTTCTTAGAGTTCTTGTTCACTACTTGAAACATCGAGTCTACGTTTTTCCCCTTTTTATTATTTAAGATTCTTATTATTCCTAAATATTTTAGTTTATGAGTCTATTTTTTCTCTTTACTTTTTTCTTTGATGATTCTTTTTTTTGGTATCTATTTTTTTCTTTCTAAATATGGTTTGGTTTTTTTTTTATTTGTTTTTTTTTATTTATTTATAGTTTTATTTTTTTTTTTTTTTTTTTACTTTTTTTTTTATTATAAAGTATTTTTTGTTATTTGTTGTTTTTTTTTTTAGTCGATTTTTTTTTTTTTTATTTTTGTTTTGTCTTTTTTTTCGTTCTTATTTTATTTTATTTTTCTTATTATAGTAATCTTATGGTTTATAGTTTATTGTTTAGTTCTTTTTATATTTTAGCGTTCTTAATTTTTCTCTTTTTTTAATTTTCCTTTTTTGTTTAATCATATTATTTTTTTAATTTTTTGATATTTTTTTTTGATTTTTTTCTTATCTTTTGTTATTTTTTTATTAATTATTTTCTTCTTTTGTGAATCTTATGGGATTTATTTTTAAAACAAATCTTGTATCTTTTTTTAAATTTGTAATTTTTTTTTGTTATTAATTTTTTTTTAGCTTTCTTTTTTTATGTGTTTTTTTTTCTTTTTTATTTTTTTGGACTAATTGCTTTTGTTTTTTCTTTATTGTCGTATTTATTAGGTGGTATTTTTTGACTTTTTATCTTATTTTATTTTCTTATTGAATTATTTTTTATCTGCTGAAGGTTTTAATTACTCTATATCTTATACTTTGAATCTTGTAAATTCTTATATGATTTCTTTAAAGCTTGTTTATTTTTGTTCTTTTCATTTTTCTTTTTATATCTTTTTTATAGAGTTATTGAGTCTTTCTATATCTCTTTTCTGTCCCACAATAATAGATACAATCAACTTCTGTTATGATACTATGCCACAAAGTATTTTACACAGGATGATAAGCGAAGACTTTTCTAGAGGCCTGAGTTTTTTCCACTAAGACACAGTTGATATAAGGCACAAATATCTCCAAGGTAGATTGCATGATTATTGAGACTATTACGTCAGACAAGAACTTGATCTCACCAGTGTTTTCAAGGTCTCTAATAAAAGGATAGATCATGTCCTCCCAAGTGAGGTTCTTCAAATTACTGACACAGGAGTTTAGGAGCAAATCTTAAGCATAATCTATTGAAGTTGTCAACATAACATAAGACTTTTACATCCTTCGAACTTGAAACAAAGTGAAGAATGATGTCTGGAGACTAGGAACCCAAGAACTCACTGAGCATGGATAATTTAGACATCAGCAGAGATTCTCAAATGCCATTGAGAAAGAATAAGTAAGTTTCGAGAGCACTAACACCACTTGAAGAGAAGGTTCTTTGGATTTAAGTTGAGCTTAGGCGAAGATTGCTTTTCCCTATCTTAATGACGATCAGCAAGTGGCGGACTAACTCATCATTCAGTGCCTATTGTTGAGCTCTTGTAGTATCCATGATTCTGCTAAGATAGGACCAATATAGTTTATGTACAATCAATTTTATACAATATACTATAGGGACCTATTAAATGAGCACGTAAAGTTGATTCAATGATTGACCCGATGCTTTATAGTAATTTTTAGGTAACTTTAAAAACTTTATTGCATTTATTAAAGATCTATCCCATTAACAAAAAATGACATACTTAAGCCAACGTAACTGGTTTGCAAGTGTAAAATTAATCTATTTTAATATGCAAGTATTTGTGTATTGCTTTATTTTCTAATGTACAAAGTGACTAACAACATTTACTTGGGTAAAGTTCAATAAAACTTTTAGTATTGGGTACAATCGTGGGTATTTGTTGAAGCGTAGATTAATAAATGTGGTTCCGGGTATGCCTAAACATAATTTATCGCTAAACGTATACACTTTACGTAACCAATAAAATAAATTGAACAATGTTAATAATTATCCTCAAAATAATTACTTAACCTTTGCTTGATGTAAACATTTAATTGTTTAATGCCCGTTTACATTGAACGCTAGTTTTTAGCTTACGCGATTTTACTTAATACATGAAATTACAAGCAAACGCGTACGACACTAAAAATAAATAGTATATTTATCGACGTCGTCAATGACTTGAAAACACGGGGTGTTATACTTTATATTAACAGTACTAACTATACTAATAGTAGTAACTAACAGTAGTAACTTTTATACTACCAGTACTAACTACTTAGCATAATTTTCATTAATATTACCAGCAGCACTAAGTTATGCTTGACAGCACCAATATATACCTGAGCAGCAGTAACTCTAAGAATACCTTAAAGTCTTTAAATCCTAACACTGAGGCAGCGAAGGCTGTTCACCTTCGTACCCAGGTATCTGCTTTTGAAGCCGTGGAGCAAGTGCACGTTAATGAGCTGAATACATTGAAGCAGAAAAATGCGGCTTTTGAGGATGAGGAGAAATCTCTTAATGGGAAGGTTGTGGAACTCTAATATCTGGTTTCTATTAAAGATCGTGAGCTTAAAGATGTTGATGCTACTGTGACCTCCTTTAAGTCTCAAAATGATGGTCTTGCGGATCAGGTATGCACTCCGGAACTTATGTGTCTTGTGTGTTATTTTTTGTTTTCTGCTTACACTTTGTTTTGGCAGGTGCGTGCACTAGAGACCACATGTTCTGGCCTTTATGAGCAGCTCTCCAGATAAAAAAATACAAACCAAATCAATACATCAATCTTGTAGGCTCTTGATACCAATTGTAGGATCCCTAGATCATTCCATGGATGAATCACAAGATCAATAGCACAAAAGATTAAACATTTTAAAGAACTTTTGATTGAAAGAAACAAAAAGTGGCTACAAACCCTTAAGATGAAAAATAAATAATGGAGTAGCTAACCTAATTTTGACTAAACTAGGTGTATTTATACTAACTAGGATTTGCCTTTGAGGGCTTTCTTTTTGGGCTTTTTACATCTTGGCCCGTATACATAAGAAACATTAATTAACATTGTCTTTCGAGCTAGACTTTTGTCTTGCATCTTCGAGTGACCGAAGCTTCTTTGTTTAGGACCATTTATGTGATCCTAACAGGTTGACTTCTGCTTACTTGCCAATTTGAAATCTCACAAAGATGCCAGTATTGTGGATATTACTTCGTCTAGAAAGCCCTCTTGCTGATGCTCCTGGGATGGACGGTCTACAGCCTGATGTTAAGCAGTTGAGGGTTCCTATCTACAAGTCCGAGGATCAAGTAGTGCTTGGGGAGACTTCTCTATCATTTGCCCTTAGTGTTTCTGATTCCCGTATGGAGCGGATCAGGGCTAATATTACAGTAGAGCGGTCGGCTCTTCTAGGTGTTTGGACTCCTTTATCTGAACCTCTGTCTGTCTAGAGCTTGATTGGTGCAGCCGGTACTTCCGCCATCGTCCCTGCTGCTACTGGTACTACAACGGCCTAATCTACCACCTTTGCTTCTGCCAGCACCATCCCTCCTATTTCTATTGAAGACTATAAGATTATACATGGTATGGAGAATTCTCAGGGGAATGTTCAAGGGAGTGCTGCCATGGTTGAGTTTGAAAAATAGGATCTAGACACTACTCCGGAGTGCGACTGAATTCATCTTACTACGGTGCTTCTTGGTTTTCCTTTATTTTTTTGTGTACCGCGACTGTATATGGCCTTTTTGTAGCGGTGTTTGTACTCTAGACAGTTTGTATATCTAGTCATTTGTAACTGTTTTCCATGGCATCCGTGATGTAATACTTAACAATTTAATGTTTCTATTGCTATCTTTTGATATCACTTTATATGTTTGTGATGATAGTCTTAGTGAAATGCTCTGTGGGTCATTTTCCCAGTACCGGGCTTAAAATACATCTTGTGTACTTGAGTTGATTGTTAGGTTACTCATTCCTTTATTATTCGGGATAATATTTGCGGGGTCGTACCCCTTAACGTGCGCGTCTTACCAATTCATGTAATTTTCAAGCAACTTTGCAAAGTAAAAAGTAAATAAGAAACTTAAAGTAAAAAGTAAAAACTTATGAAGGTAGCTAGGCTTCACTTTTTTATTCATTAAAACTTAAAGATATTATAATAAAGAAAATTCAAGCAGTGCCCTCTTCGCTGCATTGCCTTTGCGTGGGAGGGACGCTTACATTTTGTGTACATAGCATTTCTTAAGGTTACAGATGTTCCATGTTCGCGGAAGGGTGTTTCCGTTGTGGTCTCTAAGCTTATACGCTCCTTTGCCCAATGCTTCCATGACTTCATACGGTCCCTCCCACTTAGGTCCAAGCTTGCCTACATCTTCCACACAACTTGCTTCATTGCTCCGGTAGACAAGATCTCCCAGATGGAAGCTTGTGCTGCGGACCCTGGCATTATAGTATTTTTCCATCTTGGCTTTGCTTTTGCTTCCTGAATTGCTGCCTGCTCTCTTTTCTCTTCTAGAAGGTCTAGGTTAACTTTCAAGGCTTCATCATTCTTGATCATGTCAACTTCCGCAGTTCTCATGGTTGGCATGTCGATCTCTACTGGGATCACCGCTTCTGTCCCATATGTCAGTGAGAATGGTGTTTCTCCGTTGCTGGATTTGATCATGGTACAGTGTGCCCACAAGACATGTGAAACCTCTTCTACCCAGTTTTGTTTTTCTCACCCAACTGTGCCTTGATTCCTTCCCCTAAACTCTTGTTTGCCCTTTCCACCAAGCTGTTGGCTTGAGGATACTTAATGGAAGCGAAGCACTGGCGGATACATAGCTTGCCGCACCAGTCTTTAAATGGGTTATCCCTGAACTGCTTTCTATTGTTGGATATTATCTCTCCCGGTAAACCGAATCTGCAAACTATATTTTCCCATACAAACTTCTTAACCTGGGCTCCCGTTATGGTTGCCACTGGCTTTGCTTCTATCCATTTAGTGAAGTAGTTGATTGCTACTATTAGGAACTTAACTTTACCAAGACCTTCCAAGAAAGGTTTGGCTATGTCAATCCCCTATTTGTAAAATGGCCATGGAGATGTGATGGGCGTTAGCTTCTGCTATAGGTTCCTTGGCACGGGGCGGTGAACCTGACAGTCACTGCATTCCCTTATCAAGTTCCTAGCGTCCGCGTGCATGGTTGGCCAGTAAAACCCTGATCTTAAAGCTTTTGCTACCACGGATCTTGGGCCAGCATGCATGCTGCATGATCCCTCATGGATTTCTCTCAAAACATAGTTTGCTTGCAGCGGTCCAACACATCGTAACCATGGTCTGAGAAAGGATTTTTTGTATAGTGTTCCGTTGGTCACAACATATCTACATGCCTTGCGGCGTATGGATCTTGCCTTCCTTTTTTCTTCTAGGAGAATTTCCTCCGTTAGGTACTCATAGATCGGAATCATCCATGTGTGTCCTTCCTCTTCTACTACCGCTAGTATCTCCTTTTTGTCTATTGATTTTTCCTTGAGTTCCTCTACAAGTACTTGTTTGCTTAGGTGGGCGAAGCTGGTAGATGCCATCTTGCTCAGCGCGTCTGCTTTTTTGTTTTCTCCTCTGGGTACTTGCTTGATGGAGAATTCTTTAAAAGTGCTGGTGAGGTTTTTTACCTTCTCCAAGTGTTTGACCATGCCTGGCTCTTTTGCTATGTAAATTCCATTTACTTGATTAGCTAAGAGCCTAGAATCTACATTTGCTTGAAGGTTCCTTACTCCCATTTGCTCTGCTATCCGGAGACCAGCTATTAAGGTTTCGTATTCTGCTTCGTTATTGGTAGCATTGAACCTGAACCTTAGGGCATATGTGAATTCCATTCCTTCCGGATTCGTAATTATTAGGCCAGCTCTGGAGCCGTCTATGCACGATGATCCGTCCGTGAATAATACCCATGGGTCCGGAAGTTCTTCCTTGCCCTCCATTGTCGTATCTAGAGGGTCATCTTCCAGGCGCTCTACAATGAAGTCTGCTAGAATTTGTCCCTTGACTGACTTTCTTGGTCTATAATGAATGTCATGCTCTTCTAGCTCAAATCTCCATTTGAGCAATCTTCCTGCCACTTCTGGATTAGACAGCATCTGCCTTATCGGTTGGTCTGTGATTACAACTATTGTGTGTGCCTGGAAATATCGTTTTAGTCGTTTGCTAGCACTTACCAGAGCAAGTATTAGTTTTTCCATTGGAGTGTAATTGACTTCCGGACCCTGTAACGCATGGCTAACAAAGTAGATAGGCATTTGCTTCCCGTCCCTTTCCATCATTAGGACCGCACTAATGGCTTCTTTTGCAGCCGCCAGATACATGATTAGCTCCTCTTTTTCTTTTGGTGCTGTTAACATGGGTAATTCGGCTATCAATCTTTTCATTTGCTTAAATGCCATTTCTACCTTCGCGGTCCATTGGAAATCGCTTTTCTTTGTGCACTTCTTTAGAGTTTTAAAGAATGGCAAAGATTTTTCTGATGATTTAGACAAAAATATGTTTAGGCTTGCCAGCTTCCCATTTAGTTTTTGCACGTCTTTCAAACACTTTAGGGATGGTAAACTGAGGACCGCTTCTACCTTGTCCGGACATACTCTTAGTCCGTCAGCGTCCACTTTGTACCCCAGGAAGGTGCCTTCCCACATCCCAAAGGCACATTTTTTGGGGTTTATCTCCCTAAGAGTTTTGAACGTTTCTTCTATGTATCTGATTACTTCTTTTTCTGTTTGGATTTTTATGACTAGGTTGTCCACATATACTTCCAAGTTCTGACCAATCTATTTTTGGAAAGCCTTATCCACCAGGCGTTGATAAGTCGCTCATGCATTTTTTAGTCCAAATGATATTTTTGAGTAACAGAATATTCCTTGGCTTGTGATAAATGCCATCTTTTCTGTAGGATCCCTAGATCATTCCATGGATTAAGCACAAGATCAATGGCACAAAAGATTAAACATTAAGAACTTTTTATTGAAAGAAACAAAGAGAGGCTACAAACCCTTAAGATGAAAAAATATAAAATGGAGAAGCTAACCTAAAAAAGAAGAAAAGAAAGGCTTTTTATACCCTTACAATGAGGCCTTTGGGCTTTGATGGGCTTTTTCAATAAATGCCCAATTACATTAATATTACACGCTTAAACGAGCTAGACTTTTGTCTTGTATCTTCGAGTGACCGAAGCTTCTTTGTTCGGGTCCATTTATGTGAACCTAACAGACTATCACTAGTGGTGCTCAATTCAGGCTAAACACAACCATTTTTACAGGTTATACACCGAACCTAACTTCACTCTTAGAAGCAATTCAACTGTTAGGTCAAATTGAATTTTTAGTGCAATAGATTCTCCAGTAGTCATTCTCATGTTAGACAAAATATAATTCTTATATTTTCCTAATGAAGTGTAGCAAAGATAAAATTTATATTATCTTTTCATAGAGGGCCTAACATGACTCAACTAACATACTTTTAATTCCAGTTCTCATAATTCTAATCAAGATGTGTGGAATTTTAAGATAAGCGTAAGCAATATGTTTTAATCTTTTGTTCAAGATCTAGAGGTTGTTTATTTTTTCAAAAGCCAAAAGATGTGCTTATTTGTGACAATGACAGATATGTTATATTGAGAATGTTTTAAGAATTCTCCATTTCATGTCATGTGAAATGAATCTCATCAATATTATTTATCTTAATTGAGTTTATGATTCTTTGATGATAAAT
>BQNB010084649.1:0-28688 GCA_026074375.1 Tanacetum coccineum | reverse complement strand
TATGCACCTTGGCCCACCATAATAAATCTGTTGAAAATAAAACAAAAATATACATGACTCAGGATTTATATTGACATTCTTACACTTGCGTTTTTACATAACTCAATAATAAACTAACTAATGACCCGAATTAGAATGATCGATAAACATGGAGTACATTAAGCACGTAGGCGGTAATAATTTTACTTTCTTCACCATTTTTCCATAAAATAAAAACTTCCATGAATCCCAATCGTCCCAAAACTATATACACTACCAAATGACTTGACTTAGCAACCATGTAATCAAACAAACAATCAACTAGGGTTAACAATTAAGTTCACAATAATGTACTAAAAATGAGTAAATACAAGGAGGGCTAAGGCTATTTGGGTATAACATTTTAGTGGGGTGTAAAGAATGCTTTTTAATAATAATCCAGAATCCACCAAAAAATAACAAGAACCGCAAAAAAGATAGGCTCAAAGGGGTGTACTAGGGGGGATCTCTGCACTATAGATGAATGTATTCATAACAAGGCTGTAGGGGAAGTTATGATGGACCTATGAGTTCATTCGTAACTATAAGCGCAATAACTAAATTAAAAATATAGGGTTATTAATGCCTGCTTATTACTTAGTAAATCATTATCACTGCGAAATGGTGATCTCTACTAGCGGTCTCGGGTATATGCATCAGACTAAATCCAAGCTTGATTCTACTCCTACTACGGTACATCAACAAGCATTAAAGATGAATGTCTTTTATATTCCTAAAGATCTGGGGACAATCTTCACATTTGTTGGGGTAGGTAATTTTTTAGAGGTACGTTTTTGTGCTAGTCTTAATAATTCATATGCATGAGACGCTTACTTAAAGTCTACAGTTACAAGTCGATTTATTCCTTAATAAATTATTTGTGGGTCAAGGATTACGTCCTAAACTATGTTTCGGTTATATTACACCCATTTTTTTAGGACAAAGAAAATGCAATGATGAACAGAGAGTTTTTAAGGCTGGTGCATTCCCTCCTCTACAATATTTTAAATTAACATTGTTCCAAATGTTCTAATAAGTAGTTCCTAAAAAAGGAGAGAAGTGAAAGGTAAGATAATTGAAAAACAAAAGAATCTTGTACTCTCTCCTTTGGTTTGCTTAATATCGAAGAAGAAACAGATAATACCTTGGCAATATTATCATCAAAAAGTTGTCCCAAATAGGATATCATGAAGAGCTCTCGAACTCTCCGTTATCCAAATTACCTGAAAAAATCAGAAAGACGAAAAAAAAAAACTATACCCCGCATAAAATCGACCGGGTTATAATATTACATCACGAACCTTTTATATTTCTAATATCTCTAAAATCCTCGAATAGAAACAATTAATAAGATATAATATTTGTGCTAATGTAATCGTGACTTTCTACAAAAATCTGGAAAATTAAAAATTCTGAAAATTTAACAAAAATAAATTTTCAAAAAATCAAAAAACGTTGTGTTTTCCTTTGCTGCAGGCCTAACACCGTTAGAAATTATTCATGATGCCGCCAGGATCACCTGACAGAATTTCGTTTTCATTTTCTAGAAAAATTTATGCAAAAATATCCTATTAATCATTTCCTAGAAAAATTACTGCATAAACCATGAGAATGGTTAGTACAAATATATGACTCAAATAGAAAAACAAACAAACAAACAAAACATAAAATGTGAATTAATCATAAACTATCTATTTTACACGTTTGAAATGGTTCTTATTAACCGAATAATTTCTCCCTGCACTTATTTCATGCACAATACCTTTGTATGTAATTAAGATGATGTTAAAAACAAAAAAAAACATGATCACATAGCATTCAAACATATAAGAACAAATAATAAGAATTACAAACACGACACTCCTAAAATGCATAAATTAAAAAGATTTTTTTTTGAAAGATTTGGTTGCCTCCCAATAAGCACTTTTCTTAATTTACGAGTCTTGTATCTAGACTCAAAGTGACACTCCTTATGTGGCTCCATCATCCTATAACGTAACATCTTCTTTCTCCAACTCATGATCATAAATAAATAAGTTGTGTCCTACAAGGTTCTTATCATTAAAAACCTTACTTCTCCATTTACTAAACTCTCTTTCATCATCTTTTCACTTTTCAATTTTTTCCTCCCATTCTAAAATTCTTCTATTTACAATATTAGTAGGGATCATGGGGTCAAGGTTAGTTCTTTCCTTTTTCTTGACTTTTCTAGGAAATCTTAAAGTCCTAGTGAACCTAACCTTAAGTTTTCCCACTCTAAGTGCCAATGAAGCATTAGAATAAACACAGACGCGTTCCCTTCCTATCGGCACCATTAAGGTCAAGAGAATTGATAATTTTGAGAAAATCCTTAAGGTGTTGGTTTGGGTCTTCGGACCATAAGCAAGGAAACGAGTAGTAAGAACCTATCAAGAGGAGATGGATCCCGTGGGTAAACGTTTAAACCAGTTGCTAGCTTGATCGCGAAGAAAGAATTAGAATAAACACAGACGCGTTCCCTTTCTATCGGCACCATTAAGGTCAAGAGAATTGATAATTTTGAGAAAATCCTTAAGGTGTTGGTTTGGGTCTTCGGACCGTAATCCGTGGAATGAACATCCGTTTTGCACCAATCGGATGGTGTCAGATCGGTGAGATGCCACATTGGCTCTTTCAGGAAGGTCAATAGTGTTTTGATAGCCATTGTGGCTAGGTCTGGAATAATCTCTTAAAGTACGTGGTTGGTTTTCGTCTCCCATGATGGTTAACGAAAGGAAAAATTACAAAACAAGGGGAACGAAGAAAAGATAGACTAAAAGAAAGCTAACTAAAAAGAAAAATAAAAATATCACTTGATAGAAATCTAGTGAGTAGACCTAAGCTAAATAGAATCCAAAACCTAGCTTATTCCCCAGCAGCTGCGCCAAAAACTTGATGCGACGGATTGCAACACCGAAGTTTTACAATCCTCTTAGGCATAGTACCTAATCGTTGTAGTGTAGTATAAGGCAAGACTCGGGGGATTGATCGTTCTTAGGGAAATAGTGAGGTCAGGTTCGAATTGTATGTCACTAAGATCTAAAGGTTGAGAGAAGAGTATTTTTGTGTTTTTATATTTTTTTAGAAAATAAGTAAAATCAATATGTTGAGTGAGGTGGTTTTAAACTAAACTAAACTACTTCTAATTATGCAAGAAAAGTAAAAGTTGTGGGAACTCGTATAGGTAAACAAACATGCTCGCTTAATCATGCATTACTCCCTAGTTGATCCTTCTAACTTATTGCCCTGTCACCCTCGTTAGTTTAATGTGTAAGTATTCCGTTTTTCAATTGCGAGTTGGTTAGAAACGCGTCTACGTGACCACCTAAGTAAGGGCTTCTGGAACACACCTCGCTCACCCAATAGTAAATCACACGCAATAAGTACTAAAATAGTTATCCTTTCAAACGTGAGGGTTTCACTTAATCTAATCACGTTTTACTAGACAATTATGCTAATGTAATATCTTATAGCTAGTTTTCTAATGCCTAACGTGCACACCACTAATAAGAAGCAACAAATTAAAGTTCACAGCTAGATTTCATGCAATCATAAGCAAACACCAAAAGATTTAGCCTAACATGTTAACAAGAAGAAAAGAAAAGCAATTAATCATCAAACATATAGACATATTGAATGATTAAAGATTGAATTACTTAACTTCAAACCAACATCTGAGTATGCAAGTACAAAGCGCATAAAAATCCCTAAAATTTGTCTATAATGGCTGCACTATAGCTCTTCCAAGTTCCACACACTAATTATGAAAATAAAAGGTTTGTATACATAAGAAATTAGTTGTAACGACGTCACTAGGGTTTTTTGACGTTGTCGCCCAGCGGATTTTGACTTAGGGTTTTTCCAACATCTTAATCTTGACGTCATCACCTTTAGTTTGTGATGTTGTCATGAACTTCTAGTGACGGCATCTCCATACACTGAACCATCTTACAATTTAGCCAAAAATCCATTTTCTTGGCACTTTTGGTGACCAAATCAGGATGGTGGTCGCAAAGCTGAAAAGTTGTGTTTTTGCCTTGTTTTTCCCTGAATCGAGCATAAGTCATGTGTATTCCATCCAAGTACTTCCCAAATGCTATTTACACAAAAAGAAAGGATTTAGTGCAATAATTGAGCATATTTGCATGAATTTGGGGGATAGATGACCCTGAAAAAGTATATAAAATGACACTTCATCAGTTTTCACAAATGCTCAACATGTTTAAAACCCGCAAACAAGTCATTCTTAACGGTGATTTTCGATTATGATTCAAATATAATATATATCATTGTTACCATATAACTAGATTTCTTAACATAATACTTGTGTGTAAAACATAAATATGCATTAAAAATATGATTATAATCCATGATATACCTTTAGTTAGGCTAAACGAGGACTAATCAAAATCAAGAACATGAACACGAGTAGAAAGATCTAACGAAACCAATCAGAGCACGAACACTCGAACTAAACCACAAATCCTAACCTCCAACGAATGAAATCAAAACGTCACATATAAAGATGAACTAAACAAGGAATCTAGACTCGAACAGTTGTTTTAGAAATCTGTGTGAACCCCAAACTCAGCTACTACTACCACTCCCGAACTCGAGTAAACCCAATTCGACGACTACTCGTAACATGAATTTGGTATTATGATTATAGAATTGAGACTGGTTGAGTTTGTGACTAACCAAAACTAGTAGTGCCATAATCTACAAAACTATGCTATTGAAAACTATTATGTAAATGGGATTGTATATAATTTATTTTATGATTATATTTGATTCTCAAGTAAAGGACGTGTGATGAGATCTATATGTGGTATGTATATAAAATGGTGAAACTTAAATCTCGAATCTCACGGATAACAATTATGACCACATTTGATTATATTTCAAATAAATAAAACGGTGTGTACAATGAAACCTTAGCTTTTTTTTATAACCAACTAGAAAACCAAGAGCTAAAAACCAATAAGTATCTGTTCAAAATTAGCCACAAATTATTTCTTCTTTAGAATAGCATGAAAGTAAGAAGTTGGCATAATGCATATTTACTTACTCAGCTCGGAAACTTATAATTATAAATATTATATATATATATTTATATTTATATAATATATTTATATAAATATTTATATATTCACTATATATACATTATAAATTTATATATATTATATATGTTATATATATATATATGTATTTGTATATTAATATATATAATATTATATATACTAATATATAGGGTAAGAATCAAAATAAAAAAAGACAAATTTCGTGAGAAGGATACACTACATATGGTTTTTTTAAAGTTCTCGAAAAATTCTAAAAAAAATTCACAAGATCGGTATGCTGGTGCATAAAAAAGTTGTGAATGAAGTTTTTCTAATTTTAAGTTTTTATACGTTTTTTAATGCACAAAAAATGAAATTTTGAAGTTAAAAAGTATATAAAAACAAAGTTATACAAATAAACTCAAAAAGATATTAGGGGCTGTTTTGGCACGAATTTTTAGGCATGGATTTTATATTTTATAAGCATACTACGTCTCATGACGATTCCGAGCATATAAGGAACTTGAAAACGGATTAATAACGAAAAAGATACGTAGTTTACGAGTTTTACGATAATAACCGGAGTTATAAAAGAATTTTTATAAAAACTTGTTATAAAAATTCTACAAACAGAAGGTTTGGTATTTTTATTAAATCACATATATTTTTAGGATTCCAAAACAATAAGAAACATAAATTTTCAATTAAAAACGAAGAAGTTATGAATTACGCGAGTTTATCTATACTCCCTTATAAAGCATACATATTCCCAACCAAAACCCAAGCCTCCAATTTTAAGATTCAGACATTCAAACCTATATCAAAGCCTAAATTTACACACAACAAACCGATATCCAACCCTAAAATAATCTCAAACCAACAAAACTATATAAACCTATCATTAAAACAAATAACCCACAAGCTCCAATCCTCCCATCCTCCCATCCTCCATCCCATTTACTTTCAGTCTCCCCTTCCACCTCAAAAACAAAATTCAGTACACAAAAACACAAAACACACTCTTACATCTTTCAAGTAACAAAACACACACTAAAAAAAATACACTCATCTCACAAAAGACACATACTACACAATAACAACACTCTCATCTACCACCATCCCAACCACTAGGTACGTCACCACCGCCGGTCGTCACCACTGCCGCACGTCACCACCACCATGCCTCACCACCGCCAGACCTCACTGTCACCGAACGTCACCTTTACTCAGATCCCAACGACCACAAAGTACTACCCCAGAAACCAACACTCACCAAAATAGTTTTCCAAGTTTTGAGGTATTTCTATAGATCTATAGTTTTTATTTTTACATCTATAGTTTTTATGTATAGATTTGAGTTTTTATAATTTTTTTCACTTTTTTTTTGAACAGCCGCCACCTTGCCGGAAAAGCTACCGTTGTCTCGCTGGACCAACACCACCACGTCACAGCCGCCAAGCAACAAAAACCTATCCGCAACGGAAACCCGCCACCATTTTACGATGACCCGCCACAAATCCGAAATTATTTTGAAGGTTCGAGGTTATTTATGTTATTGACATATTTATATATTAAACAAGTTTTAAAAGGTTATTTTTACATAGATCTAAATCTTTTCTTTTTTCAGATTTGAATTGTTAGAGACTTTTGGCGCCGCCCTTGCCGGAATCTTTCTTTGTCGCCGCCGTCGGTTTCTTGTTGCTGTCACTGGCAACTTATTTTCAGATTTGTTATAAAAGTTTAATGGAAAGTTCATTTTGTTGTGTATGTTTGTTTCTTTGATATTTATTATTAAGTTAAACTTTTATATTCTATTTGTGTTACTTTTGTTAGATAAAGTTTATGTCAATTTTGTTGTAACTTTGTGTATCGTCTTAGTAGATCTATTTTGGCACTTGATCTTTAAATATTTAATTTGTAACTTGATCCATTCTTATGCTATAGTCCATGCTAATGTTTTTACAGGGCTTCTAAATAGTGTTTTAATCTTCACAGCTTCTCATTTTCACGTATACATGTTTTAAAAAGTTGAGAGATTTTAGATTTATCAAAATTGTTATTAAAGCATAAATTTAAGGATAGACATGAGGGTAATGTTAGTGTTATGTGAGTGCAAAAATATATGTATTATATATTGTGGGCCTTAACTTTATTAAACAATACAATTGTTTCACTCACATAACACTAACATTTTGAACATGAGAGTATCCCTATCTTAAATTTAATTATAACGTATAAATTAAATTTTGTTGTTTATAAAAGATTTTATTTGTTTTTGAAAAATTTCAAGAAAATGTGTGACAAAACTTTGGGTAAGTTCGAAAAAATTTGAATTTTGGATACTTGAATCAAAGGACAAAAGAAAGATAAAAGAGGACAAAAAAGCCTGTAAGATGTGTGACAGGACAAAAAAATGCTGTCCAAGTAAAATGACTTCTCTTCCTACAAATTTGACTACAACGAAAACATGTCATGTGACATCAACTATCATCAATAAACTCATACAGATGATAAAAAACTAAAAGTTGACAAAAAACAATTAAAAGGACATAAAAAATAAGGTACACATACATAAAAAAAAGGGGTACCCTTATTGGTATCTCTGGTCCACTGCATAGTGCCAAAAAGTACAAAAGATTCTTTTTGTACCTTCATTTTTACAGTGCACGCAATTTTTTATCAGTTTCTGTTTCGTAATTTTTGACAGTTTCATAATTTTGACCTGTTAAACTTTATATTTTTCCTTCCGTTTTTTCCGTGTCACAGTTTTATAACATATACAAAATTATAAAAATACAAAAAAATAAAATACAAAAAAAAAACCGCAAAAAACCCGAGAGGGGAAGGGGGGGGGGGGTACAAACGGTGTTTCAGGGGGTACATATATCATAAGCCAAAAAAAAGCTCATGATAGAGGTACCCCTAAAAAGCAATTCGAACCTCCTCTATTTTTCTCTTTTTTAATCTTTTTTAAAAAAATTTAAATTTTTATAATTTTGTTTATATTATAAAACTGTGAAACTGAAAGTGCGAAATAAAAATTATAAAGTTTAACAAGTCAAAAGTATGAAACTGTCAAAAAATACTAAAGAACCTGATATAAAACACACGTTGTACCTGTAAAAAGATGGTACAAAAAGAAATCTATGTACCCCTCCTCCCCCCCCCTCCCCGCTTCCCCCTTTTTGGTACTTTTCGGTGAGCTATGAAGTACCAATAGTAGTAAAAAAAATTAATACAAGAAGTTTCGAAATTGCAAAACTTGTATTAAATATTTTAGCATGTCAAATTATGTGAGGAATGGAAAATTTATGTGACGAAACTTCATTTGAGCTACTTACTATTCATTTAAAGTCAATGTTATACTATTTTTATAAGCGTGCTTGCTATATATACTATTCTAGAGACAAAAAATTATGTTATTATTATTATTACAATCTTTAGTTATTAATATAACTTAAAACAATACTTTTGAAAAAACAATACTTTTGAAAAAACAATCCAACCATTTGAAAATGAATGATTCCTTGACGTTATAAACAAATTTTGTGAAAGAAAAAAGTATGCGCCGTTGAAAATTTATCAAAACTAGACACCGCTGCCACCAGATAACTTTAAACATTAACGTTATTGTTTTAGTCGACTACTTCAGCTTAAACAATGTTATCAAAAAAAACATTCTCACATAAAAATTGATTCTTTAAAATGCAACAATGCAATCAGCAAAAACAGTTCTTAAAAAAACACATTGCAACTTAAAACAAATCTATCAAAAAATGATTCTCCAACGCTACAACACATGTTGAAAAAATTAGTCTCCGTCGAAGTTCAGTCGCAACTAGAAACCGCTGCCGCTAGGCGCGGGTACTCGGTTAGTATACTTAAAATGCATAAAAATACTTTTATAAAAGTTACTGTTCATCTCAGGAACATTTGTTTTTGTAAACCTCATAAATAAATAAAATTTTCTCGAAATAATTACTAAAAATGAAGCTAAAACGAATAAAATACGGCGTTTACGATAATTAAAGTTTATAAAAGTAATTTTATAAACTATGAACAGCAAAATATACTATTCATCAGCAGACCCAAATGTATTAAATGTGATAATTTTGATACACCTTTCAATTACAAAGACTTGCTCGAAGGAATCGCTAAAATCGGGTTTAAAACGAATAAGTTATTACAGTTACGGGTTTTACGACAACAAAAACTATAAAAATAACTTTATAGCTGGCGTGAACAGTAAAAAGTACTGTTCACCAGAGGACATGAAATACAAAAATGTCATAATTTGATACGTCGTCTTAATACAAAAGCGTGGACATAAGAAACGCAAGAAACGGACTTGAAACGTGAAAGTTATGTCATTTTTACCAAAGGTATATTTATAAACATTTTAACTTTATAAATATGATTTCACTAAAACAATTAGAGGGTGATTAGCTATATAGAATTATATATGGTAGTAGTTACCCTATGCGATTAGTACTTATACGACCTATATTGGATTAGGTTGCACTCGATCATTACCGTGACACATTTTCTATGATATACTTGATATTCGCTCACTCAAGGTGAGTTCATAGCCCCACGTTTTACATGATTTGTTTTATAAGTTTTTGGGATGAGAAACATGCACTGTTTTATAATTGGACACAAGTGGATAAGTTTTATATTATGATTACGTGTTGCCTAAGTAGCGATAACCCTAGTTGAGCCCATTATCATGAACTGTCAGTTACTGGATTGTGAGCGCGAATGTTATGAATAGATCTATTGGGATTGACATCCCCGTTCGGGTGATTAGCTATCACTGGGCAAGCAAACGTATACCATGTCGAACATATGATGTTGCGTGTTAGAACATCATCACGGGCAATGTAGGCCATTTATATGGTATTCATTTATGTCGAGCTTCAGTGTCATGAGCTTAAGGCAACGTAATTACATTTATATGATGTCTGCATTATCATACACTTGGGAAATCTTGTGGTCCTACAATATACGATTTATCAAACCTATGAATTCACCAATATTATTGTTGACGTTCTAAAGCAATGTTTTTCAGGAGGTCAATAAGCACGAGGTGCAGGGGATACATTGGTGGTTTTGATTTTGATATCATGCATTAGAGATTTTGTCGCATTACATTTTGTATATCTGTTATGGGCTTGAAATCTTTGTAATTTAAACAAGTGAACAAGTGAAGCTTCGGGCTTATGTAACAAATACTTTGTTAAATCCAATGTATCGGTTTTAAACGACTTTTTGGTTGTTCGATATATATCTTGTGTTATTGATCTCTGAAGTAACACGCCCCAGACCCTTACTCCGCTGCGACCCAATTTGGTGGTGTTACACAGGTTGTTGTTTTTGATCTATGATCAAGACGTTATAAATAGTTGTGTCTTAATCATGATAACAGTCGGGAAAAAAGTGTCTAGCAACTTGTATCTTAAGTCTTAATCTATTTGTTTCTTGATTTTATTTAACAACAATTTACTTCCCTCACACCTAATGATTAGCCACTGGTTTTACGCGAATAAGGATTCATACGAACATGCATGTGTATCCCGGCGTTTCGAGTATGTATGCATGTCTTGTACCTTGTTGGTTTATGAATTTTGGTGAAAGTTAGAAGGTTCCTACCCTATATCATTCTTCATCCTAACCGTTGGTTAAATTCAAATGGGGATGTGATCGAAAACCCATGTCTATCCAGGCGTTCCGGGTGTGTATGTATGCTTCAGCTGCCTTGTTGAAGTGGTACTTCTGGTGAAAGATTGAAGAATGATCAAACCGTACGCCTTTCCATACAAAAACCTATATTTACCTTTATAAACTTGTTACTCATTGGCTTTAGTGGTGGAGATGTGTATCTTTGCCAAGCTTATGATAGAATACTCGTCACGACCGAGCAATTGAGCGAATTAGTTACATGTTACCACATAGATTAGTTGAGTGATTTGAGTGTTTTCATCTTCCTATTTCGTGAGGTGTTTGGTTGTGTACTTGTAATAGATCGAATAAGTGCTTTAACGGAAAATATCCTTAAGGGATACATTTTTATAAACTTCTAAAGGCTACTTGAGGACAAGTAGGATTCAAGTGGGGGGATATTTGATGACATCAAATAACGTCTATTTTATAGCATCATTTATCCCACGATATTAACCCATTTTGTATAGTTATTGCAAAGAATTGTTACTTAATCGTTTATATTTGAGAATTGCAGTAATTATCGAGTATTTGGCAAAAGATGAAGAAAAGGACGTGTTTTGAAGCATAAACGAAGAGTTTAAAAAAGTCGACTGATTCTGACATCAATATGCCGTATCATTCTAGAAAAATACGTTGTATCTAAAGACTTTGAAGAACTCAAGACCATTGCCTGACTTTGAAGAATACGCCATTGATACGACGTATATGATACTTTGGTCAAAAATCAAGAAAAACACATTTTCAGCCAATACTCCGTATCCAAAAACCCCAATACTCTGTATTGGTTAATACTCCGTATCCAAGAAAACGGATATGGCGTATTGGTTAATACGCCGTATCCAAAAATCGGATACGGCGTATCCAAATTCCTGCGCAAGAATTTTGGAATATTTTATTCTTGGAGCCCACGCTAAGTCATCCAATACGTCGTATTGAGCTTCTCAATACGCTGTATCGAACTGACTTCCAGACCACTATATATAGACGACCATAAACTCAATTTTAGGCATGGAAGTGAATCTCTAAACCACCAAGTCGACCAAGAGACGAATAAAGAAGCCTGGAAGGTCAGAAAAGAGCCTTAAGATCATAGGAAAACTCTTGTAATCTTCGCGCAACTGAATACACGTTCGATCGAGGTTTCTTTAATTTAATCGTTCATATATCAAACCGTGTGTATTTTTACAATGACTATCGGCTGATACCTTTAGGTATCAGCCATGTTTATGAAGATCTAATGTTTGGTTTGTTTATCTCGATTGCTTAATTTATCGTTGATTGTTGTTTATGTTTATCAATTTATATTCGTTTACGTGCTTAAGTATGCGACCTATCATTTAACTAGGTCTAGTCTTACATATTTAATATGCTGCAACTTCGGTGTTGTTTGGGCGTAGGCTAAGAGTCCAGGATAGCTCTCCATATTGCAATTTATATATCTAGAATCATAGGATGACAAATATTAACCTATCCTTTCCTTTAGATTAGTGAGCTTAGTTGAGCCATAAGGTGACCGTGGTATCAACGAGTACGTTCTTATTCCATTGGTAAGGACTCGGACAGTGGACTACTAGTATATAAAGAGTCGTTAAGCAGTAAGTGGGTAAAGTCTCGATGAGCTAGGGTTTAGTAAGAGCACCATTACTTAGATCTTAAGATAAATTATAATCAACATAAGGATGCTTTATGCGGATGCGTCTAATTATGACAGGATTAACGTGTCTAGGTCTTAGGAAGAAGTATCGCCTAAGTCTAGGAATGATATGCCCTTCGAGATAAGACAATCATTGCACTAATAAACAAACCTGTGTTTTATCGGATTATTCATGGTTGATACATTTTCCTTACATTAGTTCTCGACTGCTTCTCTATCGTTTGTTTGTCTTCTTGTGTGTGTTTATTGCTTTACTTGTCATCAAAACCTTAGGTTAGATACACAAAACCGTGTCAGTCTCTCAGGCTGAAACCCCCCTTTTGCATTAGTTTTAGGTTTAACTTAAATAACTAAAATATTGATAGAATTAGGATTAACGCTCTCGCTCCCAGTGATCGACACCTGACTTACCAACGAAACTACAATTGACCGGGTACACTGCCCGTTAAAGTGTTGTTTTAAGGTATAGTCGGCATAAAATAAATAGTAAAACTTGATACATAAATAACATGTTATACTATGCATATACTATATTGACCTCATATAATATACTTATATAAGTTTATTTTGTTGTTACAGCAATCATGTCTTCATCCACTGTCACCTACACATCTGTCTACACTGATTTCGAGCCAGGGAGAGTCTTTTAGGGAGCTGATGAGGAGCCGTCTGATGGAGGCCCTCCATGAGTCATCGTATACGGATATGATGGACTCCCCATGCAGCCGGTAGCTCCACCATCTCCTGACTATGTGCCCGGACCTAAGCATCCATCATCTCCTAATTACGTGTCGGGTCCTGAGCACCCACATTCACCTGTTGATGTACCATATGTATCGAGGCCTGAGTACCCTGAGTACTTAGCACCATCCGATGCTGAGGCACCTTTGGAGGACCAGCCTCTACCTACTAATGCCTCACCTACTGCCTTATCACCAGGCTACGTGGCCGACTCCGATCTGGATGTGGATCCGGAGGAGGACCCCGAGGAGGATCATACTGACTATCCTGCTGATGGAGGGGATGGTGATGATGAGCCCTCCAACGATGATGATGATGATACTGATGATGAGGATGAGGAGCCTTTTGAGGACGAGGATGAGGAGGAGGACCTAGCTCCGGCCGACTCTTCTGCTATACCTATTGTTGACCATGTTCCCTCAGCTGGGGATACAGAGGCGTTTGAGACTGATGAGTCTGCACCTATACCGAGATCACCTCAGACTAAGGTCCCCTTTGCTTAGACACGTCTCCGTAAGGCACGAAAGACTGTCAGACTTGAGCCACCTATGTCAGCATCTATGGAGGCACCCATTGCTGAGAATGCTGTCGCACCTACACCACCACTACCTGTAGCATTTCCACCATCACTACTCACTACTAGCCCTACTGATGCAGGGGCACCATTGGGATATAGGGTAGCTGGGATTTGGATGAGAGTTGCATCACCACCCTTATTACTTCCATCTACTTCCTATAGGACTGATATTCCCGAGGCTGAGATGCCACCTCGGAAGAGGGCTTGCCTTACTACTCCTGCTCCCAGACTCGAGATCGGGGAGAGTTCAGCAGCTGGTGTTGCGAGACATCCAGGGACTACTCTAGAGGCTGACCTTAGGCGAGACAGGGTTATGGAGATGGGTTATGGGATTACCGATACTTAGGATGAGATTGTTGAGGCCATGCTGGAGGTAGCATCGACCACCTTTGAGGGGGTCAACCAGAGAGTGACGAAGCTTGCTACTACTATTAGGCAGGAGAATGAGGAGTTCCAGGTGCGACTCGAGGATGCATAGGACGACCGAGCTTATCTGAGAGCCTGAGTCAACACACTGTTCAGAGATAGGCCATATCACCGCCACACAGCTATAATTTTAGATAGAGAGGCGATGTATGCTCGTATAGCATGGACTAGTTTTGAGGACAGGAGTGCAGCCATAGAGGGCCATGTTAGGATACTGGAGGCACAAGTTGCTACATTGATTGTTCAGACTTCATCACTTCAGACTCAGTTGACTACAACACTTGGACGTATTGAGACACTAGAGGCTAGAAATCCAGAGCCTCAAGATGAGCCAGCTGAGGCTGGCAGCAGCTGTTAGTCATGTATCATTTGTAGCTATCCTATATAGCCTATTAAGTTTTATGGGTTACTCCCAGCTAGTAGACTGTAGAGACTTTTGTTTTATCTTTCTAGCTATCATTGTATGGCATGCTAAGTATTATGGGTGATCCCCAGCTAGCATTGCCTTAGACCATATTTTTCATTTTTGTATCTCAGTGTACTGATCATGTTGTAATCAAAACTCTCATGTATGATTATCAATGTTGTTATGTATGGATGTTAATTTATTTATGTCATTGTTGATTTCACTTCAGTTGTACATTTCACTGTGGGTTAATGTGTTTTGTGATCTTGTTTATTTATTATGCATAATGTCATGTTGCGTTTAAGATTGTAATGAAATCTAACAAGGGATGTTTAAATTTCCTTGTAATTTTGAAGAAAAATGGCATCCAGAAAAAGAACCACAAGGGAGCCACAAACAACGGGACTCAGATCCCCCACCTTACACCTATCATCGAATGGCCTCAAGCTTAGGGCACTAATAGAGCTAGGCTTGCTCTGCAAAGGTGTTGTGCAGAACATGAATGTGGGAGGATAGCAAAAAATGGCGATGACAGCCATGATTCAAGAATTGGCAGAAGAAGACAAGTGTCTACTGTCCGTGAGTATACATACACTGATTTCCTGAATTGTCAGCCTATGAATTTCAAAGGCACTGAAGGGGTTGTTAGACTGTCCCAATGGTTAGAAAAGACGGAATCTGTTTTCTACATCAGCAACTGCACTCTCGCATGTCAGGTCAAATTTGCAACTTGTACTCTTCAAGGTAATACCTTGACATGGTAGAACTCCCACGTTCGGGCTGTCAGACATGATATTGCATATGCAATGCCATGGAAGACTTTGAAGAAAATGATGACCGATAAATACTGCCCGAGGAGTGAGATCAAAAAGTTGGAAACTGAAATGTGGAACTTAAAGGTAAAAGGAACCGATGTAATGAGTTACAACCAAAGTTTTTAGGAGTTGGCGTTGATGTGGGATAGAATATTTCTTGAGAAATCGGATTTAGTTGAAAAGTATGTTGGTTGTCTTCCAGATATGATACATAGAATTGTGAAGGCATCGAAGCCCAAGACAATGCAGGAGGCAATTGAGTTTGCCACTGAACTGATGGATAAAAAGATCCTCACCATTACTGAACGTCAGGCTGAGAATAAAAGGAAGTTTGAGGACACCTCTCGAAACAACCAAAACCAACAACAGCCATTCAAAAGGAACATTGTGGCACAGGCTTATACTACTGGGCCTGGTGAGAAGAAGCTGTACGGAGGGTCTAAACCTCTGTGCCCTAAATGCAACTATCACCATGATGGGTTGTATGCTCCCAAGTGCACTAACTACAAAAGGATTGGCCATTCGGCTCGTGACTGTAAAAGCCGGCATGTTAGTGCCAACAATAACCAAAGAGCCTAAGGGACAAACCAAAGAGTTCTCACTTGCTTTGAGTGTGGAGCTCAGGGTCATTTCAAGAGTGATTGCCCAAAGTTAAAGAATGAGAATCAGGGAAATCAGGCTGGTAATGGTAATGCTATAGTAAGAGCCTATGTTGTGGGCACTGTCGGGACAAACCCGAACTCTAATGTTGTCACGGGTACGTTCCTCCTAAATAATCGTTTTGCTTCGATATTATTTGATACTGGTGTCCGAAAGAGAGTTTTGACCTACATAAATTTAGCTCTTTGATTTGATATCAACCCAACTAACACCTAGACCATTGTTATGATGTTCGGAGTTAGCCGATGGTAAAATAATTTGGGTTAAAACACTTCTACGGGTTTGTACTTCGAAATTTCTAAATCATCTAGTCAACACGACTTAATGCCCGTAAGAATGGGTAAGTTTTTGACGTCATATCGATATGGAATGGTTAGCTAAATAGCATGGCCGTTATCGTTTATGATGAAAAACCATTCGGTTCCCTTTAGGAGACAAAATTTTAAAATTTTTTCATGGTGACGGAAACAACAACGGGCAACATCACGATTAAACATCTCTCGTGCACCAAAACACAAAAGTATTTGCTGAAGGGATGTCCTATCTTTTTAGCACATGTTACCATAAGAAAGGCGGAAGACAAGTCAAAGGAGAAGCGACTTGAAGAAGTACCAATAGTTCAAAACTTTCCTGAAGTTTTTCCTGAGGACTTACCGTGTATTCCACCAACCCGCCAAGTGGAATTTCAAATCGATTTGATGCCTGGTACTGCACCAGTGGCATGAGCACCTTATCTATTAGCTCCATCTGAGATGAAAGAATTGTTGGATCAACTAAAAGAGCTTTCGACAAAGGCTTTATAAGACCTAGTTCCTCACCTTGGGGAGCTTCGGTCTTGTTTCTATCTACTTCTACTTTCTTACCATCAGCTACCTCTATCACATAACCAGGATTCACAATACTAGGTCTCACATCAAGTAGGGGCGCAAATTCAGTAGATATGAAACTAAAATCGGCTCCAGAATCAAATAATACGGTAACAAAGTGATCATTCAGAGAGAACGTACCCGTTACAACTTTAGGATCCTGGACCGCCTCCATTGCATTCACATTCACGTTGAAAGCTCTTCCTCTAACTTGGTTTCCATTGCTCCGATTGTTACGACTGCCTTCCAAAGCCAACTGATTACTTGGTTGACCCGATCCTTGGTACATCTTAGGACAATTATTGCGGAAATGATCAGGGCTTCCACACTCGTAGCACACTCTAGGATTATTATTCATCCTGACCGCATTCACTGGAACCGCTTGTCTAATTGGAGCCCGACAATCCTTGATAAAATGACCCGGTTTCTGACAGTTGAAGCATAATCTGCAGAATCCATTTACTGGGTGGTGAGTAAAGCACTTGCTACACTTAGGATTTGAGCTCACGGCTTCATTTCTAGTAGGGGCTGTTGCCACAAACCCAGTTCCCGTCTTTGCCTTCTTGTTGTCTTTCCAAGATCCTCCAGTCTTACCAGACTCCTCCACTCCCTTTCTCTTATCACTACCCTTTGTCAAGGTACCACAGCTGACTGCTTCGTCAGTAAGTATTCCAGCCCTCAGTATTGCATTCTGAATAGTAGTTGGTTGGGTTGCTCGAAGCATTCCTCTAATCTCAGGAGCCAGTCCAGCTATGTACCTCTTAATACGAGATGACTCAGGTGTAACTAAGTGTGGGACCAACTTGGCCAACTCATGAAACCTATCAGTGTAGGCAGCATGATTAGCTCCCACCATCTTGTGATTCCAGAACTCACTCTCCAATTTCTCCATTTCATTACTTGGGCAGAATTCTTCAACCATCAATGCCTTAAAATCGTTCCATGACATGGCCATTGCAGCCTCACGTCCTCTTGCTTGGACTTGAGTGTTCCACCAAGTCAAAGCTTTGTTCACCAATGAACTAGCCGCATACCTCACCTTTTGATTCTCAGCACAACCACTATTATCAATCACATTTTCCATCTTCTCGATCCAACGAGTAAGCACTATCGCACCTCCTTTCCCATCATACTCTTTGGGATTACAAGATTGGAATGCCTTGAAAGTGCATCCGTTGTTCCCACCATTTCCATTTCCACCACCACCATTTCCTCCATTAGCATTGTTCACATTGTTTGTCACTTGAGTGACAATCTGAGGAAGAATGGCTTGCAATTGTTGCGCGATAATAGCAGCAATGTCGGGGTTCTCGTTGTTGGGACCGCTTCGCCGGTTTGGAGCCATTTTCTATAAGATATTAAATTTATATACATTAGCCCATATAATAAGAATCATGATCGAATCATACTTCTTAATAACCATATACATACATACAACACATCAACAATAATCCATGTAATCATACTTGCAAGTCCACCTGTGTCGTAACGCATGTATAATTATGTTGGCCACCATAATTATAGATGCCCCTTTCACAATTGTACTCCCTCCTATGAAGACACTTCATAATATAACACACCATATAGCACCTTAAAAAATGAAGCCAACAAATAACATAAGGAATAATCCTAATAATCAATTTTATTATTAAAACTCAAAATTCAAACATTGAAAATAACATTCCTAACATGGCTCCAAACGTCGAAAGAAAGAAGAACAAGCTTAAAATACATCAATCACTTAGAACACCATGGGCAGTTACGAGACGCTCGGTCATGATCATCTTCAGTTGTCTTCTCCCACACATGTTTACTACTTGTGGTGGACTCAAGGTCCGAGTCCACTTCACCCCTCTCAACTTCTTCCACATTTTCTATCAACCATCCATTCATGTTACCCTTTGGGCTGAGGTAGTCAATGTGGTGCAAACTCATTCATCAGATCTCCTTGTTGAAGTTGTGGGTGATCTACAAATCCATACATGTCATGTCTTCTAGGTTGTTTCACAAGCTCTTCTTCAGACGTTTCATAACCTTGAAATTTTCCAGGAACTCTGGTGATAGTGCCATCCTTGGCAATTATCTTTGTTTCAATTTCCTCAACCGTTTGTCCATCAACTTCCTTCAAGGTCATCTTCTCTTCGACTCTACACGGCCACATGGCAATAGGAATTCGGATCTTGCGGTTACACCGCTTGCTATTCTTAATCCTTTTACACCCAGTTGCGAAAGCAACTGAATCATGGTACTTTCTACGAATAGGGGGAGACATACTATAATAGACCACAAAACATAGACTATATCAGGATACGGATCTCAAAATAACAAAGAAAACTCAACTTATATATATAGTATATAGTATAATGTACTTTATGAAACTTAGGGAAAATAAGCATAATAGGTATATACTTACACATAAGCCCTAAATGCATCTATATGAGGGACCCTTAAGCTATAGTCTAGGCTCAACCACCTAGTTCTCTATAACCATAGGCTCTGATACCAATCTGTCACACCCCGCCAAGGCGGAAACACGAGGCGTAACATCATGGATATCATCACAACACAATGGTGTCAACAATAGAGAAACACTAAAATGCATAACTACGTCATTAAGACGCAATGTGTCATGACAATATCGTAAACCAAATGAGCGACATCTTGTATTAATGAAAAAGGGTTTCACCAATACAAGGACAATACATCATGAACCTAATAAAATCAAATAACATTCAACAAAAATCCAGGCGATAAACATAAACAAACTCAGGAGCGAACTCCAATGCAATCCTAGCGGTCACTCTAGCCACTTCTCTTAACCTCAATATTCTCACAAAGCTTACCTGAAAATGATGCTTAAAAACGTCAACACAATAGTTGGTGAGAGTCATAGGTTTAAGACACGCAAAACAACCCTTTAAACCCAATTACTGTGATAAATAAAACAGAACATAGTAGGACATACAACGTACTATCATACAAGCTAACATGCAATCACATCAATCCTCATTGAGACGTTCACGCTCAATCCTCACACCAAACATAACAACAATGAGACGATCACGCTCACTCAAACAACTTACAGTAATAAGACGATCACGCTAACTACCAATCAAATCCATAAACGCCATGAGACGATCACGCTCAAGCACAACAATTCATACCATAAAAGCAAGTAGCACATAACATACAATAGTCACGTATAGCCCATGCATCATTTAAATCATATTATCACAGTAACTAAAACATTTCAAAACCTCCTTTGCGTCATTTCCATCCCAAATGTAAAAACATTAAAAAGCGGGACTATGAAACTCACCTAATGCTTAGCTTCCCAAAATAATCCAACAAAAGCTTCACAACACCTCACGGACAATCTAAACAATTAAGCACACAATAGGCTACCATCAATTAGGTATTCAACCCAATATGATGTAACCTCAACTATGATGGATATCTAAGCTATCTACCATAGCTCTATACTTGATTTAAACCTTTTTCAACTCCTACATATGCTATTTACACTTCAATGCTACACTTTATATTTTCGGGTTTTGAGCATAAATTTATACTCACTTACACGTCCTAAACGCACCACTTAAACACTCCCATAATTCAAACCAAAATTCATCTTGCTACATATATGTCCTATGAACCTCTCATAGCTCTCCCAAAGCCATTACCCTTCTACAAATACCTCTTAGAAATTCATTAATCCAAAGTGTCTAAAATTCGTCCAGAATCTGACCTTCTAAAAGTATGGCACTAGCTGACCACTTTAGACCTCCTTTCATGCTTAGAAAACATTTAGGGGTCACACAGAATATATAAACTAACTTTCACGTGATTGTTAGCTTCTAACTAGATGTCTAAGTATTTTTAGAAAAATCAAAACCAAAACTAAAATTCATCACTGTTTTACACACTATAACGCCCTTTTGACCCGCTTCCCGACCATAAAAATTTATGAGGCCAACCTTTCTGAAAAGTAGACTCTCTGAGGTTATCTCTAGTATATTGTAAATTATTTATTTAATAATTTATGATTGAGTTATGCTCGTTACAAAACTGCCTAACTTTCTGCAGTGAATTAAACAATTAATTCGGGCGATCTAAACCCTAACACATGATCAAAACACGTAACCCATTAAACTAATGATCAACCAATCATCATTAAACTATAACTTCCAGAAAATTAAAACCCTAATTTATAAACCCTAATTTATAAGCCCTAATCCATCATACTTAGATTACAATAATTGAAAATTAATTAACTAGAATTACACAAAGATTAGAAATTACCTTAAAAGAAAACCCAAAAATTTTTATTCTTCTTTTTCTCCTTTGGTTTTGCCAATTTCACATATGGGGGGTTAGGGATTTTTGTTTTGTATATATAGGCCACAAGGAAATCCCTAGATAAACCTAATTACAATTTGAGTTCAACTAAAACTCTTTTTTTTTTTGTATTTATAGGCCACAAATTAAGTCCTAGATAAATCTAATTAGAATTTGACTCCAAATAAAACTCTTTTTCCCTTTTTTTCTTAAATCCGGCCGAATATGGCCTTTTCTTTTTTTTCTTTTATTTATTAATTATATAATCACTTGTATTTCCTTAAAATTTTATAAAAACCTTTACTAATTTGACTATTCCTTTTTGCTTAAACGAAATTCACTAGACTTTTAAATAAATATCTTTTCTCTTTTTCTCTTTTCTCTTTCTCTCTAAATCAACTCACTTTGTTTATCTCTTTTCTAGTTCGATTCGTGGTTCGTAATATGAAGTGAAAGTGTAAATCGGGTTCCTACAAAAATACTTACACATTTAACACAGAAACGCTCAAATCTCGATAATCATTTCCTTGTCACTCAAAAGTGAACGAAATAAACTTAACCAACTTCACCGCCATTCCAATCTCATTGAGATGATTACACTCAATAAATTGATTACCAATACCCCATAAACACATATAAACACACATAAACACATAGAATCACATAAATCATACATTGCAATAGACACATAAGTCAATACTAACGGTTTGACTAACCTGCCCAAGTCACGGTTATCACACATCATCTCAACTCCATCCCTCAGAATACGACGCAAAGAACAACCCAAATTTTCATGAGCCGATTTCGTAGCCATCTTAATTATCTTGTTAGATTCTAGCACATACACTATAGGAAAACTAGACTTGAAAGTAATGTCACCCCTCCAAGCTTCCTACCTGAATAACGTATCTTCTCGATTGCCACTTTTTTCTTCATCAAACTAAGAAGATCCAACTCTTGACTTTTTAGCTTATATAATTCGTTAACAATATCCACCTAAATAGAAGGATGAGACGACTTTGTTGATTTACCAATTCTACCATCCTTTCCATGCATTGATTTAATAACCCTGGCCCACAACAAGTTACTGTCATTATGAAAGCGCCACACCCATTTAAATATAAAAGCTCGATTTAAAGTAAAGTAGCTTGACACACCATGCTATCCTTTCTCTTTTGACGCTTAAACTCTACTCCATTTGACCCATAACATTTTCTTGTCATTAGAATCAGCCCCATTAAAGAAATGACATCTGATAGATTCCATACTTTTTAACACCATATGGAACTTTAAACATAGACATATAATAAATAGGCGTCAAACCCAAGACTGATTTGAGGAGAGTTAATCTACCACCAATTAAGAGAGTCTTCATCTTCCACTTGGAAAGGCGAGAGTATAATCTAGCCACAATCTCGTCCCAAGAGTTTATACGAGACATTAAGCCACCAATTTTTATGCCTAGATAAGAAAAAGGCGTCTTGAATGACAAACACCCTATCTAATTAGCTGCTCAATTCACTTTCTCATCATCAACTGCTACCCCCAACAATTTACTTTTATGCATATTTATACGAAGACCGGAAGCTCTCTAGAAACATTTTTAACGCATGCCCAATAGTAATAATGTTTGAATCACTCCACTGACCTTTAAAAATAACGTCGTCTGCATAAAATAAGTGGGATAATTGCAACGACGAACCAATACAAACTCTTTTGAAAAGGCCTTCATTTACAACTTTCTAAAAAGAAAGATGAAGGCTTTCCATAATTAATATGAAAAGGAACGGCGACAGTGGATTTGCTTGTTTAAGACCTTTTTAAAATTGATATTCACCAACAGGACTCCCGTCTACAAGGATCGAACCTCTGGAAGAATGTAAACAATTTTGAATCCAGCCCCTCTATTTCATACCAAATCCAAAAAATTACAACGTCATCCAAATAACCCCATCGAACCGAATCATATGCCTTTTCAAAATCAACTTTGAAAATCATAATTTGCTTATTCTTGAATTTGCACCAATGAATTAATTCATTCAGAATGAAAGGACCATCTAAAATTTGCCTATTCGCGACAAAAGCGGATTGAACTTCATTCATAATATCTCCTAACACGACAACAAGATGATTTTCCAAAGTCTTTGCAATGATTTTGTACAAGCTTCAAATCAAACTAATAGGTCTAAAGTCTTTTACCAATTTAGCATCTTTCATTTTCGGGATCAAAGCAATAAAAGATGAATTACCACCTCTAGGAAACGTACCGTATTTGAAGAAATATGACACCACATTTACCACGTCCTTTTCAAAGATACCCTAATACCTTCTATAGAAACCAAACGTAAAACCATTCGGGCCCGAAGATTTATCCATACCGCAATCCCAAACAACCCTTTTAATTTATTCCTTTGTAACATTCCTTTCCATATCAACTTGCTGATCCAAATTCAATCTATTTGGAAATTCCATGTCTAATAATAACCGCGATGAACATGGTCTATCAAAACGATCCTTGAAATACGATAAAAATTCATTTTTTACCCGGTTAGAAGAATTAGTCCACACTCCATCTATTAAAATACCATGAATTGCAAGTTGGTTTCTCTTCTTGTTTAAGATTCCATGAAAATATTTAGAATTCTCGTCTCCTTCAATCGACCATTTTATCTTAACTTTTTGAGATATCTCCAATGACTCTATCTTTTCCAAATCGTGTAACAAATTCATGACATACATTCTCTTATTTAATAACTCATGGTCCGCATTCCTGTTATCAATTAAAGAATCAATATCAGATAACATACCTTTAAGCTTTGCTTTCTGAAATTTGGAACTCTCTTTCTTAGCTTTAGTCTACAAATGAATTTTCTCTTTTAAGAACTTCAACTTCTTCATGAACTTTGAGATAGCATTAGAGTCGGAAATAGCAGACTCACTCCATGTCTCTTCAACAAGTTTATCAAAACCCTCCCATTCAAACCAATAGTGGTACAATCGAAATGGAATAGGACCATAGTCAAAACAAACCTCACGCAATAGAATAGGGCGACGATCCGATAAATAACGATCCAAAGTAATGGCATAAATGTTAAGACACGACCCCATTAGACCTTCAGAGATGAGAAAACGATCCAACTTACTCATTTTTTGCCCCGATTTATGACACCACGTAAAAGAATAACCTCCTAAAGGAACTTTTACCAAACCTCCCTAGGAAATGAAATAATTAAAAGCAGCAGTGCTATGCACATTAAACAAAGAACCATAACATTCATCTTTCGAGCGAACTTCATTGAAATCTCCCATAATGACAACTTCACCACTCCAATTATCAATCACATGATTTAAATAATTCCATAACATCTTCTTTTCAAAAACTTCTTGAGGAGCGTATATTGACATAATTATACATTTCTTAGCGCTTGGAATCCATTCGCCTTGAATAACAACAAAATAATCTGACGCCGTTGAATTATACTTACGAAACATCCTAGGATCCCAAACACATAGAATTCCGCCTGAATTACCAACAAAAGGACCACAAACGTACTCAAAAGAAAGATCACCCCAACATTTCTTGATGCAAAACAATCTACATTTTTTTTCTTGAAGCGACATAAAATTTACCTTATTATTAATACATAACTCTTTAACCCAATCTTTTTTGGCCTTTTGGGCAAGACCTCAGACATTTAAAGACATAAAATTCATTGATAAAACTCATTCTCTCCTTGAGTCTCAATGATCTCTTCTATATTTCTCACATAAATGTCCATATTATACCCTATGGTTTGTCTCACCTTCACCAAATCATCTAACATTTGTAGTATAGAACCTCCTGATTGAGGACCTTTTACATGTCTAAAATGACCTGAACAACTAGACGCCTTATCTTCCTCTTTTGATGATGACATTGACCTTCTATTCTTTATCTCAGGCATACCCTTCTCTTCATAAGACTTCTAATTACTCGAATTTTCCTCCATTATCGACTTATCCACATAATCAGAATTTACTTCAGCATCCTCCACATGAGTGAACCCTGGAGGATACTTCAAGGTACAACCGGATTTCTTAGCTTCATTATTAGTACCATGTTGTTTCTTTTATAAGAATTCATAAATATTAAAAGGATCTTCAGACTTAAAAACATCTTCACCATCATTCTGAGTATCTGTTTTTAAAGGCCTATCACGATCATGATCAAATATATTTTATGAAACCTCTTCACTATTATCTCCTTCTGATGTATTATTCTAATTCAAATTACCATCCTCCTCTTCTGAACCTACATCCATTATTTCCTCATCAGATTCATCTTCCACATCTTCATCCTCTATAAAATCAAACCCAACCAGAGACTTCTTTAGCACGAACCTAATAAACTTTTCATGAACAATGATTTTAAATGATTCAAAGATATTATTTTCCAATATAGTTTTGATACATACTCTCTTACTATTTAGACATAAGTTCTCCTTATCCTCCTCGCACAAAAGCTCACCCCATTTGGAAGAGATTTTAGTGAATGTATTTTCGTCCAAACGTTTAAAGGAACACCCTCGATATCCACCCATGCGACCTTCTCATCAATTAGAAACGAATTAGAAGCTTGCTGTAAAGTGGAAAACCAAGACCCAACTCCAATATAAGATTCAAATTTCTCCAGTGTAAACTCTGAAAGAAAATCAATTAGTACCCATAAACCTCCCATATATTTAAGAGATAAATCGAAACCCTCCTTAGCCAAAATTATCTTCAAATTTGATAACGAGTCAAATTCTTGAACTTTCCCCATCAAAGATAGAGAAAAATCACATTGATTAAGAAAAAGAATAAAAATGATAAAAATATTAAAGGATGGATATGGCCAAGCCCGATTGTGGGGTTGGGTCTATTAGGGTTTCGTTATGCTATGTATTCTATAAATATCGTATTAATAAAACATATCACCCACGGGGTTTATTCATCATCTAACATGGTATCAGAGTGGGTCTGATCCTCTGACCTAGGTAACTACGTTGAGCCGCTTCCCTAAGTCACCCGTCAAACCCTAGTCACGACACTTTAACTTTAAAAAAATGTCAACCTTAAATCCTTTGGCAGTCAACCTCCATAATTTTTTTTCCTATCTATGTAAACCAAGTCAGTCCAAATCTCATGCCGTACTTTTTCCTATCTACTTCTATGTTAGCTTATTTTCTTCTTGTATTTTTTTATGGATAAAGATCCTCTCATGTTCAAAATGAACATGATAGGTAATGTTGAGTTTATTGTGAGGGGGAGAAAAAAAGTGGGCCATCATCGTAAGACTTTTATTGTATTTTATTCTAAATGTTCACTCACACAAACTTGAACATGACCTCTCATGTTCATCAAAATGAACATGAGAGGATCCTAATCCTTTTTTATAGCAAAGAGTTAATTTAGTTTTTCTATTTAATTATTGCTGTTGGTGTGATCTACGAAAAAAAGATATATTGGTTTATCCAGTATGGAAAAAAGGATATATTTGTTTATTCGGTAAAAAAAGGACACATTGGTTTATTATAATTATGTTCGGTTTAATGCTTTTGTTGCATGTTTATGTTTGTTGGTGTTTGAATATGAGTCTCCGCTTGCTGTCGGATGTCTTCATCAACAAGTTATGCTTTTATTACGTTAATGTTTTTTTCTTTTCTAGGTTACTATTACAGTCCGAGCTTTCGCGATTTCGCCGCTCGAACTGCGAGAGAGTATTAGAGGATAGATATGGCCCAAACCCGATTGTGAGGTTGGGTCTATTAGGGTTTCGTTATACTATATACTCTATAGATATCGTATCAATAAAAAATATCACATACGAAGTTTCATCATCTAACAAAAAATAGTTTTTGTTATTTGCACGATTAATTAATTACACTTTGTGTTATGGGGTTGGAAAACAAAAGTAGGGACGAAGTCACAAAGATGGGTGGTTGTGGGAGATGTCGATTTTGCATTAGAGAATAGCTCAAAACTTGAATATTCTATCGAAAGTTTTGATATTAAAATCTACTTTTAAACCTACAAGATTCAGATTTTAGTAATATTTTATAAAAATAAAATAATCTCGTGTTGTGCGAAATTGAAGTTAAAGTATGTAGTATCTGGAAGAAGTTTGTGAATACACAATCAACTACTTTTTCTTATCAAGTAATGGGAACACATAGATGTGCATGAAACGACAATTACGCTAATATAGTTGCTAATATCACCTCATCATGGTCATAGCGAAACGAGTTCTTGAAATTTCAAAAACATACTCGCCACTTCTGTTAGCAAGTAACGAGTACAATTTAGTCGTCATTACAAAAGGTTTTGGCTTAGTTGGCACCCACTTTCAAAAAATTCATAGGCCTACTTGAGAGATTTTATGAATAAAAAGTTAAGGATTCGAGTTTCGACTCCTGCATGCATACTTCAGTTGGTGTCTCACCGGGCTAAAAGATTTGCCGAAGCCATTCCTTTAAAAGTGGACAATGACTTATACCAAAAGTCATCCGAGATCAAAATGTTTCCGCCAATTCACAATTTTTTTTAACATTTTAGTCGTCAATATGACTAAAATATAATGTAGGAGGATTTATATATATATTTTTTTGACAAAAAGTATGTTAATTTCATTTGTTATTTTATCCATGTTTCTTGGAGATTCCGCTAAGAAGACAAGCATGTGAGTAGGAGCATCTAGAAATAAAGACACGTGATGGTTGCCTAGTTGGCTGTAAAGTTTTGCATCCTGGGCCACCATTTGATAAATCGTATTGAGAAATGACAAACAGTGTGTTGCTGCAAAATAAATTGTATTGAAAAATGATTTATCCATATGTATCAAGAAACTAGTAAGATGTTTCGTTTGGCTGGACGGAGTGGGAAGCAACTCACGGGATGAGTTGCAAACGGTGAGTTGTTACTCTTTCTTTCAACTCACGCGTGACATATAAGCTTGATGTGTCGTTGTATGGTTGTAATTTATGTTTCAAGTTTTAAATTTATATTTTGTCGACTTTACCAAAAACAACACTTTAACGGGCAGTGTACCCGTTCGATGGGAGTTTCGTGGTAAATAGGGTGTCGATCACTAAGAGCGAGATATAATATTTCAATTTATTAATATTTTGGTTATTTAAACTAAGTTAATTATATTCTATGTTAAACCTATGTTAATCCTAAATCTAATGGATAAGGGGTTTTCCTGCCTGAGAGACTGGCACGGGTTTTATGGTGACAAAAATCAACTTAAGACACTAAAACACATGCAAGCAAATTGATAAAAGATAGTAGAGCGGCCTAGCCAAATATAAGAAAAATGTATTAACCATTATTAATCCAATCAAAACGTTGGTTTGTTTATTTAGTTC